>JABTTQ020000219.1:0-251120 GCA_016081115.2 Rehmannia glutinosa
AAAATAGTAAAATATTTTAAGTTGATCTAAGTATTTAGACAACATTTAGGGACATAGTTTTGGTTTAAAAACATATTTGAACAAAATCGAACATAATCATCAAAATCATGATAAAAACATTTATCTAACAAAACAAAACAAGCGAATGAACTCTTCATATTACATTTCTCCCATTTTCTTGGATTATTATGCTCTAAATTGCTAAACGGTTAATAAACCGTTCCTTTGGCGCACTTTGATATTATTGTATGGTGTTTTCACCATTCTAACATTCTTTTGATGATTCCAAAGGGGGAAAACAGATATTAGCTCGTTAGCTCAAGAAAAGCTAACAAAGCTCGCAATAAGTATTGTGACTTTAATACCTAGTCCATGGCTTGATTTTGGACTCGGATGAAATTGTTTATAAGTTTTGTGACAGGGGGAGCTCCTTAGCTCATGATGCATTCTATATAAGCTTGTTATAGCTTGTGCTTCTTACTTATAATAATCGTTTGTTGATATGCTCATAAATAGGGGGAGCTTTGTATGAAATATTTCTAACGGATAGTTTACTAAAAAAACCGTAAATTTTAAGCGGTTTTAAAATCGCCCTCAAGAAAATTGTTTTGGTTTGTAATCATCAAAAAGGGGGAGTTTGTTAGATAAATGTTTTTATCATGATTTTGATGATTATGTTCGATTTTGTTCAAATATGTTTTTAAACCAAAACTATATCCCTAAATGTTGTCTAAATACTTCCGATCAACTTAAAATGTTTTTACTATTTTTCGGGAGTATTTCTAGAAGTTTATTTTCAATAAAACATCGACAACACATTTGTTTCAGTTTCGACTGGTCGCCTATAGGGCAACCCGCACTGAAGTTGAGTCGAGAAACGTAAAATGGGATGTAAGAAAAATAGGTCGTGGCGACGGCCGACGGTGGGCATCGGTGGTCGATCGGTCGATCGGCGGGCGACTGCACTCGCAAGTTGGATTTTTGTTCCAGACTTCTGCTTCGCAAAAAATCACCGGCGGCAACCGGTCACCTTAAGGCTTACCGTCGCACTACCCTTCGACCGCCCCGTAAAAAATTCGCAGAATTCAATTTCAATCTTATCTCTCAAGGCGACGGTCAAACCCATGTTTATCGGCAAACTATCCGGTATTTTGCACAACTTTTCCTATTTTGTGGGATTGATTTTAACGTCACTATATTGATCATTTTAAATGGTTTCTTTTGCAGACAAATCACCCTAAGGAGGAGCCAATGTCCTGAAATGAAAGCCAAGTCCTCTCCTATAAATAGAGGCTTCATTCAAGCAACAAGAGTATATACAATATACAAGCAAAGAGCAATTGAGCAAACACTTTCATATATCTTGTTGTATTAGCCTAAAGCACTTTCACTTGCACTTATTTGAGGTCTAGGCTTTCAATTCTTGATTACACTTGTACTCATATTGTATCAATCATTATTGAGTTGTAATCTTGATTTTGGTCATCATTCAACACAAGACATCCTTGTGAGTATTCTTGTGGTAAGAATACACTTGGGTGATCTAGGTGATAGGTGTTTGAAGGTTGTGGTAATCTTCAAAGGTGTTGTAAGAGGGTTGTGGTAATCCTCAAGGTGGTGAAAGAGGGTTGTGGTAATCCTCAAGGTGTTGTATTAATTTTTGGTAAATTAATAAAACCTTTTTTTCTTTTTAAAATCCATCCCGGAGATACTGGGGTGGTAGAGGATTAGGCCCTAGGTGGGTTGAACCTCTTTAAATCAACGAGTGTTGTTTATTTTCCGCATTTTCATTCTTGCTATCTACTCGTTGTTTCGAAAAAGAGGGTAATTTGCGAAAATTTAATAATCTATTCACCCCCTCTAGATTATTGTAGCCACTAGACTAACAAGCTCATGCTTAAGCTCTTCAAATCTTGATTCACATAATGGCTTTGTGAATATGTCAGCTAACTGTTTATCAGTTGAGATGTATTCCAGGGTGATGTCTTTCTTTTCAACATGATCTCTTATGAAATGATATCCGACATCAATGTGCTTTGTTCTTTTGAATGCAACACAGATTCTCGAGTGATTGCAATAGCACTTGTGTTATCACACATAATTGGAATCGCTTTTTCTTCAACATCATAATCTCTCACCGTTGTCTCATCCATAAGACTTGGGCACAACAATGCCGCAACTATGTACTCAACTTCACTGTGGATGTGGCTATTGAGTTTTGCTTTTGCTAAACCAGAAACCAACTGCTTTCCAAGCATTTGACATGTACCAAGTACTCTTCCTGTCCAACTCTACATCCAAAGATAGTCGAGTCCGAGTAACCAATAAGCTTGAATCCTCCTTCCTTTCGATACCATAAGGCGACTTCCGGCATCCTTCAAATATCTTAGATTCTCTTAGCTGCGGTCATATGGCTTTCCTTTGGTGATTGAAATCTTGCACATACACCTACAACAAAGGTGATATCCGGCCTACTTTCGTTAGATAGAGCAAAGTTGATCCAATAAGTGCTCAGATCCGGTTTGATCCGGTTTACCATCCGCACCCATGTCCATTTTGATTGATGTATTCATTGGTATTTTCACGTAAGATTTTTCTTCCATACCAAATTTCTTCATTAAATCTCTGGTATACTTTGTTTGACTTATGAAGGTTCCATCCTTCACTGCTTAACTTGAAGCCCTAAAAAGAATGTCACCTCTCCCATCATGCTCATTTCAAATTTCCTCGCATGAGGTTTGAGAACTTATCACATAGCTCTTTGTTTGTGGATCCAAAATAATGTCATCCACATATATTTGAACAAGCAAAGATACTCTCTCCATTTTGAATTCTCAAGAGTGTTCTATTTACTTTGCCTTTGGTGAATCCATTATCTGTTAGAAATTGAGATAATGTATCATACCATGCTCTAGGTGACTGTTTCAATCCATATAGAGCTTTCTTGAGCTTGTACACCTTATCTCCAAGACTCTTTGCTCCAAATCCCGGAGGTTGCTCAACATAGACTTCTTCTTCCAACAATCCATTTAGAAATGCACTTTTACATCCATTTGATATACAAAGTGAAGTTCTTGTGAGCAAGATAGGCAAGAAACATCCTTATTGCTTCTAATCTAGCAACATGAGCAAATGTTTCATCAAAATCTATCCCTTCTTCTTGGCAATACCCCTTTGGCTACCAATCTTGCTTTGTTTCTTACCATAGAACCTTCTTCATTCATCTTGTTTCAAAACCCATTTTGTACCAATAACATTTTGATGGGTTGGTCTTTGCACCGCCTCCCATACCTTGTTCCTTTCAAACCGATTCACTCTTCCCGCATGGCTTGAATCCAATGTGCATCATCCAATGCTTGGGACACATCTTTTGGCTCTATTTGGGAAATAAAACAAGTGAACATTGCTTCTTGTTGAGCTCGATCTGGTTCTTACACCATCTCTTACATCTCCAATGACTAGCTCGGTGGATGGTCTCTCACCATCTCACATCAGGTTGGAGTAAGTCACCGGGTTCGGCCGCCTTGTAGCCGTATTATCTTGAGCAGCTTTCTCTCATCATTACTTACGCAGATTCTCCGACCTGCCTTTGAGATTCAACTTATCTCATCTTCACCTTGATTAATTACTCCAGGCCAACTTCAACATAGGACTTTTCGCATAGTCATTTCGATTCAACTTATCGCCTAACTCTTCAATGTCTTCTCCATTTACATTTAGTTCATCAAACACTACATGGATAGACTCTTCTGTGACCATAGTCCTTTGTTCAAGACTTATAGGCTTTACTTTCAATTGAGTATCCCAAAAGATACTTCATCAACTTTTGGATCAAAAGCCTTTAGATTATCTTTGTCATTGTTGTGGATGAAGCATTTACATCCAAATATTCTAAAATACCCAACATTTGGCTTTCTCCCCCGCCCATATTTCATAGGAGTCTTTGTCATTGCCTATTAATCATGCATCTATTTTGAGTATATCATGCATTGATAGCTTCATCCCAAAATCTTTAGCACTTCCGCCTAACATGGTCCTTGTAGCTTCCTTTGAGAGTTCTTCCTTCTTTCGCTACTCCATTCTGTTGTGGAGTCATTGTCGCAGATAATTCATGAGCAATACCATTTTCAACACAATCGAGTTATTATTCCATTAACAAACTCAGTTCCTCTATCGATCTTATCTTTATAATGGTTTGACTCTTCTCATTTTGAACTCTTTTCATCATTGAGGTAACTCCGAAAAGTTTCTTCTTTTACACATAAAGATTGTCCATGTATATCTTGAATAATCATCCACCACTACTAGAGTGTATTTCTTTCCACTTATGCTGGCCGCTCAAATGGACCAAATAGATCCATATGCAATAGATGTAATATCCTTGTTGAAGATGGACTTGACTTCTTTTGAATGATGATTTGACCGCTTTCCCATCCGCATTCATCACAAACACTTTCCTTCTTGTACATCGAAGTCTGGCAATCCTTCCACAAGATTACTCCTTGCAAGCTTGTTGATTGTTTTGAAATTAGATGACTCAACCTCTCGTACACACCAACTTGATTCAAATTGTACTATTTGCTAGCGTATTAAGTGCTTGGTGTGGCAGCCGACCAATCTACCACATACATGTTCTTTTGTCTCGGATCCTTGCAACACTACTTCATTTGATTTAGTGTCTTTGATTTGGTATACTCCCATATGAATCCAACATTATAGCCCTCTTGTCACGAAAGCCGATCGATGCTTAACAAGTTGAAATTTGGGCCTTCAACGTATGCAACATCTCGTGATTTTTAATCCATTTTTCTTGATGGATCCAAAGGCTTTTATTTCCCCGAGCTTCATTTCCTCCAAATATGACTTTTGCGCCTCTAATCTCCTTGAATTTTGACAGCTTTTTTCTTGTTTCATGTCATATGTCCGGAACAACCACTATCCATGTACCAGTTCCTTGGCACTCACTGCTCTTGAACCTCGCAATCAAGGAAATCGTTTTTGTACCCATACTTGCCTGGGTCCTAAGGGTTAGTGTCAGTAAGATGATCCAACCAACCTATAGCCAAAATGATTTGACTCTAAGAGGTTGCCATCTATCTCGTGCCATAATCATAATTCACTTTGGCAAATTGCTTGGGGGCTTTAGGTTCATACAACTGTCTCTTTGTGTCGTATGTCCGTGTGTGTGTTTTAGCAATTGCCTTCTTTGGGTAGTTGTGATATTTCCGAGTGTAGTGCTTGGGTGCATATGTGTGCTTTGTTGATAGCTCGTTGCCTTTGGAATGACCTTTCTTGAGTTCTAGGTCTTTGCCATTTTGGCATGTGTTCCATAGGTCTTGGCCGATATTTCACTTTATTCCAATCGCCCGATTAGGTAGTTTCTACCATTCCCATCTTTTGTGTTCCTTTGATAGAACTTCCGGGGATTCTCGTAGCTATGTTTCTTCTTCACAGTACTTCTGTTTGGAGTTTCTTTGAGAACTCTGCTGGATTTCTTCTCAGTTTGTCCTCTCAAAGATACTCAACTCGGCCGTTTTCCTTTTCCTTTATATCCAAGACCGTTTGTTTGTGATTGTGCTTTGGAATGAATGTATGTGCAACATTTGATGTCTTCGATTTTGAGATGCTTCATTACTTGAAGATCCTTTTTCCAAGACCACTCTTGGAGTTTGACTATGCACAAAGGAATTGAATCCTAAGCTGTCTTGTCTCCACATTCTTTTTGGCTCATGATAAGGTCATCCAATGATTTAGATGCCTTTGTGAATGAGGCAATCACATTTTTGAGATCATTTTTCTCTTTTCTATTAGTTTAGCATTTTGACCTTCACTCTTTTGGTCTCATCAGCCTATGTGACTTAGAGTACTGCCTCCTTAGTGTTTGTGAGTTATGGCTTTTGAGTCATTGTTTTCCTCATTTAATAGTAAGTGTGAGGATTTAATGTGCTCAAAGTCTTTCATCATTTTGCCTAATGAATCATAAAGATCAGTGGGTGATGAAGTGTGTGTGTCACAATCACTAGAATCACCGAGATGAGTTAGAGTGTGTACCTCATTGTAGGTCCCAAGGGGTGTGAGTGTAAGGTTTAGAAGGGGGTTGAATAAACCTTACCAATTTTTCAATTTAGTCCTTTTAAATATTCGAGTTAATACTTCACAAACAGTCCTTGATGGACATGACTAAGTTAGTTAATCAGCAAAGTTAGTTACTCAACGGACTCGACCGAGCCGTTGATAGAATAACTCATTGTTTGACTAAAGACTTAACTCGACCGTGATTTGTTTTATTGGAAGACTTTACACCCTTTTAATTTGGTTTAGTACTTAGAGATTATCAGTGGATGGCACATTTATCGCCAGAGTTAAATAAATAAGTTGCATGAATTAAAGTCTTGAAATGTAAATGACACGATAAGTTTTTATAGAGGTTCAAGATGGGGTAATTCTTCTACTCCTCTCTTCTCCAACTCCCGGAAGAATCCACTAGGTATTGATCAAGATATCTGAGTGGTAACAATCGGAGTTGATCTTGTTCCTTGGCCATCAAGCGGATCGGGCGCTTCTTCTTCGAGAATCACTTGAGTAGTCGGGCCACTACTCAATTTTGTGTCTCTTGACTTGGCCGTCTCGGCCCGATCTCTGCAGCCTCAACATTGCTTTTTTTTCTTTTCTTGTCTTCTTTATCCGAAGACCTTTCTTTCTTCTTCATTCCTCGTATTTTGTCGACTACATGTGATATGGGCAATCAATGGCATAGTGACCTGGTTGCCTAGATTCAGATAAATTTTCAACCTTTGATCGCCTTCTTTCCATTCGATTTTCACCTTTGATATTCAAACTTTTGATGCTCATTCTCTTGGTTGGCCTATCTTCCTTGACTTGGAGGAGCAGAGTGTCTTCCGGAGGATTCGCCCTCGCTTTTCTCTTGTAGTTCTTATTGAAGAACTTGTTAAACCTTTTAACCATCGGGCTATTTCTTTGGTCAATGACCTCTTTGACCTCGCCTCTCTTGCCATCCTTAACAATTAGAGCAATTGTTTTGGGTAAAGTTGTCTCTTCCCTGGTCTTTTTCTTCTCACTCAAATTCGTAGGCTTTGGGATCTGAGAATAGCTCATGGTTGGATGTCTTGGATAGGTCCATGGAGTGTCTCATGGCCATGACTTTCATATCCCACTCGGTTGGGAGACTTAGAATCTTCATACACATTTCTTCTCGTGTATATTCTTTTCCAAGTGCGTATAGCTCGTTGGTAATTTCTCGTGAACCGAGAATACGCTTGATCCGGGTCTTTCCTGCGATCATTTTGAAATTTTCAAATTTCGCATGTGCCCACCGATAATTTATTTTCCTTGATTTGCTCTCCGAGCCTTCACAAATCAATGTTAGCTTGTCCTGATTTCTTTAGCCGTTTTACATGATTTGACTTTATTGAACATGGCTTTGTCCAAGGTTTTGTAAAGAATGTCCTTGGCCACATTGTCCAGGTTATATCTTTTCTATCATCATTTGTCCATTCAGCCTCTTGGTTTTTCAACCATGACTGTCCGGGAACAACATCCTCTTCACCTTCAAACCGCAGCCTCTCCTTACAACTGTGTGATCACTTTTAAAATTTGCAAAGGCCCATCCTCTATCACTATCCACATCTCATCATGTAATGTCGATAGATGAGCCTGCATGCGAATTTTCCAATCATCAAATTCTTCAATTGTGAACATAGGGATGCGTGTCAAATTTGCTTCCATGATAATAACTTTTAATGATAAAAAGAGTTTTGAAGAACTTAAGTACTAAAAAGATTTTGAAAAATTTGGAGATCTAGTCAAGAACTGAATCACATGCGGAAGACTCAATGAACCAACCGCTCCGATACCACTTGTAGGTCCCAAAGGTGTGAGTGTAAGGTTTAGAAGGGGGGGGGGGTTGAATAAACCTTACCAACTTTTCGATTTAGTCCTCTTAAATATTCAGAGTTAATACTTCACAAACCGAGTCCTCGATGGACAGCTAAGTTAGTTAATGAGCAGAGTTAGTTACTCAACACTGATTCGAAGCTGTTGATAGAATAACTCAGCTATTTTGACTAAAGACTTAACTCGACTGTGATTTGTTTTCAGCGGAAGACTTTACACCCTTTAATTTGGTTTAGTACTTAGAGATTATCAAGTGGATGGCAAATTTATCGCCAGAGTTAAATAAATAAGATGCAGGAATTAAAGTCTTTGAAATGTAAATGACACGATAAGTTTTTATAGAGGTTCGAAGATGGGGTAATTCTTCTACTCCTCTCTTCTCCAACTCCGGAGGAATCCACTAGGTATTGATCGATATCTGAGTGGTAATATCCGGATACAAGTCTTGATCACAGGTGACTTGATCCTTTGGGACTCTGGGTCCGCGATGCCTTGGTCACGCAGCTTGTTGGCTTCTCGACGACTCGGCCTTCTTCACAGTGTTTGCGCTTGCTACTACAACCCACTTGCTCAAGCTCTTTGGATTTGATCATGAAGCCTCCAAAACTTGAGACTGGTTCGACCTTGAACCTTCCTACAACCTCCGTGGAATGTAGACCCCTTGATTCTTCAACAATTTCCTCTTCAACCGATTGAAGTTATCTTTCCTTCACGGTGAGTGTTGGATTGATTTTCTTCGTAATGTAGGCTTGAGGATTAATCTTGAATGATTTGAGAATAATTTTTGGCTATAGATTCAAATGTTTGCTTGAATGTTCGTGGTTGAGTAACCTTCTCTCGAGTCATTCCTCGGCCTTTTATAGTGATCTTTCAAAAATCGCCCGTTGAAGAGATAGCTTATTTTTGAAAGTCACTTGTGGTCGTTGGCCTGTCTTGTTGCGATCCTTGAATTGCCACTTCCTCGTATGAATTATTCTTGCCTTTCGTAGTTCGATATGGTGCAAGTGCTTCCCATTGGTTTATTCCTTTTGCACGCTTCGGGACCGAGCACTTCGAGAAAGGTAGTATGGAGGTATTACTTGTTTAAGTAATTCCCTTGATTTGTGCAATGGATCTCTTCTAGTTATCTCGACTCGACTGCATTTCCTTGCTTTCCCCAGGTGACTTAGAGTCAGCTTCCAATCATTGGATGACTCTTCTGTCACTTCAACTTCCTTAATAAGTCATCAAATTTGGTGCTTTTTCGGCCAGAACCACACGTGCAAGTTTTCCTGCATTCTATCGGTCCCACCCAGCAAGATACGGCTCAGCCAAAAAAGGTAAGCGCCTAGCGCAAGCCTTTTTTTATTAATTTAGTAAAGTCAAGCTTTGGCTCCCTAAAGAGTAAAGAAATGGATTGAGACTTGGCTATCTTGAGTTGACTTGACTGATACTCTACTCAGCTGCATCTCAACTGCTCCTTCAGTCGAGTTCCCGTCTTCTCTTCTTTGCCATACTCAGTTGTCTTGCAGCGGAGTTTTCCTTCTAGTCTCCAGTTGTCTTCTTGCATGTTTAGGCATAGCTGACTTAACTCAGCTTGACCAGCCCTATTTATTACAATGCAGTTTACAACGAAAATGGGGTGCCAACTTCCTATTCTAAGTTTTACATGGCATTCATCAAAATCTAAACAATAAATTTTCCAACACTCATCTTCTTGGTCAGGTTGATCTTGTTCTTTAGCCATTAGACAGATTAAGGCTTCTTCTTTAGAGTCACTTGAGTAGTCAGCTTCACTACTCTCTGAGTCTGCTGCTTCTTTTGACTTAGTTGTATCAGCAGTCTCAGTAGCCAACATTGCTCTTTTCTTTTCTTGCCTTCTTTCTCTGAAAACTTTTCTTTCTTCTTCATTCCTTTATTTATTGACTATAGGATATGGACAGTCAATAGCAAAGTGTCCTGGTTGTCTGCAATTCCAACACAGGTTTTCAACTTTTTGATCAACTCTCTCATTTCTTGGGTTGTCAGCTCTTTGATATTCGACCTTTTGATACTCAGCTCTCTTTGGTGGCCTATCTTCCTCGACTTGGAGGAGTCAATGCCTTCCGGAGGATTCACCTTTGTTTCTTTTGTAGTTCTTACCAAAGAACTTGTTGAATCTTTTGACCATCAAGGCAATTTCCTCCTGGTCAATGACTTCTTTGGTCTCAGCTCTCTTCCCTTCCTTGACTATGAGTGCAGTTGTTTTGGGTACAACTATCTTCTCTTGATCCTTTCTTCTCAGCTCAAACTCATATGCTTTGAGGTCTGAGAATAGTTCATGATTGGATGTTTTTGATAGGTCCATCGAGTGCCTTAGAGCCATGGTCTTCATTTCCCACTCAACTGGGAGGCTCCTTAGTATCTTCATACACATCTCCTTCTGTGTGTATTCTTTCCCAAGTGCTGAGAGCTCATTTGTAATTTCAGTGCATCTAGCATCCAGTTGGTCCATCGTTTCACCTGCAAGCATTTTGAAGTTTTCAAATTTTCTAACAACAACAGATAATTTGTTTTCTTTAATTTGCTCAGATCCTTCACAAATTAAAGTTAGTTTATCCCAGATTTCTTTGGCTGTCTTGCAAGATTTGACTTTGTTGAACATGGCTTTGTCCAAAGTCTTGTAAAGTATATCCTTGGCCACATTGTCAAGGTTGTATCTTTTTCTGTCATCATTTGTCCATTCATCTCTTGGTTTTTCAACCATAGCTGGTCTAGGAGGAGCAGCCTCCTCTCCTTCAGCTGCAGCAGCTCTCCTTGCAGCTGTGTTCACCTTCATTATTTGCAGTGGCCCATCCTCTATCACTATCCACATCTCATCATGTAAAGCTGATAGATGAGCCTGCATACGTATTTTCCAGTCATCAAATTCTTCAATGGTGAACATAGGAATGCGTGTCAAATTTGCTTCCATGATAAGTATTTTGCTGTTTTAAAGAAAAACTTTTGAAAGAGCAAGTGAAAAAAAAAACTTCTTTGAAAGATTGGAGATATAGTTCAGTAACCAGTGCGGAAGGCTCAATGAACCAACCGCTCTGATACCACTTATAGGTCCCAAGGGGTGTGAGTAAGGTTTAGAAGGGGGGGTTGAATAAACCTTACCAACTTTTCGATTTTAGTCCTTTTAAAATATTACAGAGTTAAATACACAAGCCTAAGTCCTTGATGGTCAACTAAGTTAGTTAACCACTGAGTTAGCCACTCAACAGCACGATTGAGTGTTGATTGAATAACTTGTTTGTTTAGTCTAAACTTTAACTTGGTTGTGATGAGATTTTCAGCGGAAGACTTAACACCCTTGAATTTTGGTTTAAGTTTGTTTTAACACTTGGTTTTAGCACTTTGTTAATTATCAATTGGATAGCAAATTATCATCAGATATAAAAAGATATGTAGAAAGTAAATGCTGAAATGTAAATGACACAATAATTTTTATAGAGGTTCGAAGATGGGGTAATTATTCTACTCCTCTCTTCTCCAACTCCTGGACGAATCCAATAAGTATTGATCATAGTACAAAGTGATTATCACCCGAGACAAATGTCTTGATCACACGGTGACTTGATCCTTTGGGACTCGGGCCCGAGATGCCTTGGTCACACAGCTTCTCGTCCGACTGCTTCTTCACGGGGCGGTACGCTTGCTACTTCAGCTCCCTTGCTCAAGCTTCTTAGATTTGATCACGAAGCCCTCCAATAAATTGAGACTGGTTCGACCTTGAACCTTTCTACAATCCTCCTTGGAATGTGGACCCCTTTTGATTCTTCAAAAGTTTCCTCTTCAACAATTTGAAGTTATCTTTCCTTCACATCTTGGTGTTGGATCGATTTCCTTCGAAGTTTAGGCTTGAGGATATGCTTGAATAACTTGAGAGTATTTGCAGGTTATAGCTCGAATGCTAACTTGAATGTTCGTGGTTCAGGTAACCTTCTCTCAAAGTGATTCCTCAGCCTTTTATAGTGAACTTTCAAAAATCGCGTTGAAGAGATAGCCGATTTTCAAAAGTCACTTGTGTTCATTAGCTTGTCTTGTTGCGATCCTTGATATTGACATTTCCTTGTATTAAATGAACCTTGCCTTTTCAGAGATCGACACAGCAGTGCGAGGCTTCCCATTGGTTTATTCCTTTTGCACGCTTCGGATTGAGCACTTTATGACATGGCAGCATGGAAATATTATTTGTTTAGGTAATATTCTTGACTTCTGTGCAACGGATTCTTTTCAGTTGTCTTGACTTGGCTGCAGTTCTCCTACTTCCCCAGGTGACTTCGAGTCAGCTCCCAATCATTGGATGACTCCATCCATCACTTAAACTTGAGACTTGGCTATCTTGAGTTGACTTGATCGACACTCCACACAACAGTATCCCACTTATACTTCTTCAAATCGAGTTCTTGACTTCTCTTCCTTGCCATACTCAGCTGCTTTTCAGCGGAGTCTCCATTTTAGTCTTCAGTTGACTTCTAGCATAGCATATCCAGGCATAACTCACTTGACTCAGCTCGTACAGCCCTATCTATTACAATGCAAATTACAAGGAAAATGGGGTGCCAACTTTCTAGTCTAAGTTTTTCATGGCATTCATCAAAATCTAAGCAATAAATTTCCCAACAACAATTCATGGCCTAATTTAATAATCTATACTAATTAAAGTCCAATTATTCATTATAAGACCCAAATTAAATAAATATTCAGTCTAATTAAAAAGACTCTTTTATTATACGTAATTTAACAAATTAACTATGTGGTAAAATCATTAATAAATTCCCAATTCTCCATTATTATTCCATAAAATAAACTAATAACATAATTAATAAAATCTTGTTAAAGCATAAAAATCTGGGTCGTTACAATGAGAAATCCACATACATTGAAAACGAAATGGAGTCGGACCTCTATTGGATGAGGATGAACGAGAAACTAAGAGAGGATGATGATCCGAGCAAATGCAAGGAAACACGAATCTCTTAACCACCTGCCAGTGACTGAAAAACCGACAAGTGGCAAGAGCCCGATCTAACTTCGCCTATAGAAGAGAAAGTGGAGGTCGAGTGGCACCACATAAAGGAATTATCCGTAGTAGGCACTGCGAATAAACCAACATCATCCAAAAAGCCTCTAAAATCCTGACAAGAAGCATGTGAAAGAACACCACTGCCCAGTCTTTCATGATTACCCAAAACTGCTTTACGATCACCGAGGAGCAACATATTATCTAGACCCAAATTTACCAAATCCAGCTAAAGCATGCGACGGTCAATGTGGTTGCATAAACCATGAACGAAGCCAACATTGAACATCTAAAAGCCAACTGCACCTGGAGAATGATAAACTGAGAAGAAACCAGAACATGCTGTAAAATGGTGATCCTCTGAGTACTAAACACCCAAATATCTGCACGACCATTAGATCAAAAATTCCGAATCACGAACCTCAAACCTAAACTAGTCCAAAATGAATCAGAAATCGATGTGATGTCCACTTTAGGCTCACAAATAGCCAGTAAAGAAGGCTTATGCCTATGACACAAAGCCTTAAGAACATTACGAGAAGCAATGTTCCCAATCCCCCAGATAATCCAGGAGATGGAATTCATTTTGGAAATATACGAGGGAGAATCCGTGTTGATCGCATGAAAGTGTCAGAAGTATGATGGTCCGTCTGCTCAGAATCGATATCATGTGAGTCCTCTTCAGCATAATCTGCCCACCACTTATGAGCAGGAAAATTTAACTCCTTGGGACCATTAGAATCAACAACAATCGAGAGATCATAGATCGCTGGGGTCGACACCTAGGTGACATTCTGAAGAAGTCGAAGCTTAGCTGAGTCCAAAGATCGATCCTTTAAGGCTCTATTGATAGTGCGAATAGGTTTCTCCAGAGAGTGTTGAATTGTTTTGGGTAAATAACGAATATCAGATAGATTAGAGATGGAGCTTAGGAACCGAATTTCGTGCTACAATAACAGAAGGGGAGAAAGAAGTTTGATTAGCAGAAACCTCTTCCATCTCAAGAGCCTCAAAAGAGATGCCCAAATGAATGTCTGTAGAGCAAGTGACTATGGCACAAGATGGAGAACCAGCACACTTAGTTGAACCCATTTTATCCATTGAGTTATCAACGTCCATACCCTTGTCCTTAGCCTAATGCACTGGACAATATATTTTCCAAACTCTCGAACGTCCCCGCTGTGAACTATGGTGTCCATCAGGAGCTGAAGTCTTGGTAGAGAAAAGACGACAAGAAGCAGTCGAGTGACCCGTAATACTATAAATGGAACAGAACTCAGGGAGTTTCTCATAGCTAACCGACACAAAAGAGCATTGACCAATCCATTCCACCATAATATATTCTTCAAGAGGTTTAGCAAGATCTATGTCAAACAACACACGAATGAAATGACCAAGGGGGCCATATAAGGATCGATGATGAATCTGAATCGGATTTCCAATAGCGCTGGCAATCCCCATAATAATATTTGGGTCCTAGTTTTCCAAACTAAGCTAAACAATTCTAACCCAAATACTAACAACGGAAGTATGAACCTTGTAAGGGATGAAATCCGGAACCCAAGGGGAAAGTCAAATAGTACCAAGGTTTAGAGCCCAAGTAACATGTAACTGAGCACGGGAACGATAATGGGCATTAGAAAATTTAACACAAAAATAACATTTGCCTAGGGGAATAAGTTTCCAATCATTTTTAATTCCCCATAACTCCAAAAGCCATTCATGCAATGGCATAATAGGCCATGGCTTGTTACCCTTTCCCAAAATCACACGACCAATCAAAGAATAAGAAAATTCAACACCATGCGACGGCTAATTTTTTTGCGGGCGGAAATTCGACAAAAGATCAAAAGCACATAAACTACGAGCATATGAAGAACCATGTGAACCTGGGACGTCATGGCCTGTTCCATGATAATCGATGGACTTGAGGGTTTTTCCTGAAACCCTAGAGATTGAAGGGTCCATGAGAGAAGCATGTTGAGAGGAAGAAAGCATGTTGCAGGTGACCATGGCAGGAGAAGAAATAAATTCCAACATCGGAGAATTGGCTTGAGTCATCCTCAAGATCGACGAACGTGGAAGGACGAAACCTTTGAACCTTGACATGGTGGGGTGATTGGAAAATTAGATGTGTAACCATGGAGCGATGACCCTGTCATCGTGTTGTTGGGAAGGAGATGAGCAGAGATCATGGAGATTGGCTGGACGGCGTAGAAGTTGTAGAAAGCAGGGAGAGCATATTTGGTTTTACGTTTTTTTTTGCGTCTGTCCTTATGCTTGTTGTTATAACTTATGAACATACATTATTGATAATGATATTTAATACACTGGATAAGTTTAACAAGACTGAAATTCTTGCCTCGTGTCTCATTTGAAGGGACAAATTTAGGATGTACATTATCATTATGCATAGAGATGTTAAAGGGTGGGAGCCAGCCGACCCGAATCGTTTAAACGGGAGAAAAAAAGTTAGGGCCAAATTTATTTGGCTCGTTTAAATCTGGGCCTTCTTGGCCTAGGCCGTTTACCCCGAGGCCCAGTAGGACTAGCCCATAGGTTAACCGGCTAGCCCACAATATTTTAGAATAGACAAAACTTTGGGTTAGACGAACCCATACCGACCTAGATTTTATTACAATTTCATGCACCAATGGCATTTTTATAATATTCTGGCGTGGTATCTTATGATCATCGGATAGGTGACATTTTTGTAATATTAGGTGTTGTTAAAAGTATTAGTTTTTTTCCTGAAAAGTATTAGTAGTATATCTGAAAAGTATTAGTAGTAGATCTGAAAAGTATTAGTAGTCCCCTTGAACAATATTTTTAGTAACCCTCATGAAAAGTATTGATTTATTGTCTCAAAAGTATTAGTAATCCACCTAAAATGTATTAATTATCCCCTTGAATAAAAGTATTAGGCAGTGACGTAATATTAGGCAACCCTCAAAGTATTTGTATTCACCTGGAAAAGTATTAGAAATTCCTAGAAAAAGTATTAGTAACCTCTTGAGCAGTTTTTTAAGTACTTCTCATGAAATGTATTGATTTTTTCAAAACTATTCCCACTAAAATGTATTAATAATCTTATTGGAAAGTATTAGGTTTTTCGATTAAAGATATTTTAGTATTTTTGCTGAAAAGTATTAATACTCCTCCAAAAAAGTATTAGCAGCCCTCCTGAAAAGTATTAGCAGTGGCCAGCGGATGTTGTTGATTTAGTGTTAGTGATTGTGTGGGTCAATGGGTGGATTGACCATGGGCTGGATATTTGGATTTGTCTAATGGATTAGATTTGTTAGACGGTCTGATAGGAGATAGGGCAGGCAAATCGTTTGTGTCGGGCTATTATCGGGCCGACGCGATAACGGCATGACACGATAAGCCCAAACACGAACACGACATGATAAGCACGATAAGAAAAATTATCAAATTTATTTAGGTGAACCCGTTAGGCCCGTTTGGCCCGTTAACAAATAAAACTTATGATTTTTTTATAGTCTTTATATTTAAAATCTAAAACATATATTCTAATAAATTTTTAATAAAAATAATCAATTATTATTAAATTACCCATATAAATAATTAATTATTTTTTTAATAAGTTGGGAGTAACGGTTGGAGGGGAGGGATAAATTTCAAAGAAACTGAAAGATAAAGGGTTCGAACCCTAGTCAACACTCTTATATGGGTGAACGATACCACTTGAGCTACAAGATTGTGGTTATAAATAATTAATTATTAATAATTGAAAAATTATCGTGCCTTATCGTGTTTATCGTGCCTTATTGTGCCAGCCCGATAACGGCCCAAACCCTATAAGCCTCAGCCCAAATCCTATAATTTCGTGTAGTGTTCGTGTTGGTCAATCGTGCCGTGCCTCAAATTGCCACCCCTAACAGGAGACTTACCATCTAATATATATATATATATATATAGTTATAGTTTTCTATCTTTATATTATCATTTACTAGTAATATTTTGAAAATTTACATGATGGTTTTAATTTGTATGGTGTGATTATTATTTTTAAGAGCTTTCAATTCTTTATTTACTCATTTTAATTCTACCACTCATTTGTGATACTTTTGAAGTTTTTCTTTTACGAGTTGATGTCTATAATATATACATAAAAATAATTTTATTACTAACAATTAGTCTTTAATTTGTCGTTTTATAAACTTTAGATGAAGAAAAAAAGGAAGATAATACTTTTTCCAAGAAAAAATCAAAGTTAATTGAGGATGATACTTGATTAGTAGTTACTTAGTACTGTACTTGTGTCTTATTTGTATGTGTTTATTTATGAAGTTTAAATTTGAGCGTGAGAACTTTAAGATATTATATGTATAACACAACTACAAAGTATGTGTGGTTTTTATTATTATGAATTTTTAGTTTTGTATATTTTGTTTAAATGTAAATGTTATGTATATTTTAATTTAAAATTTTATATTTAAATATAAAATTTTATATATTATTTTGATTTATATCCTAATAGTTGCCCGTTTACCCCGACGCCTGGTAGGATTAGGGTTAGGTAAGCATTATGCCAACCCATTTAGCCCTAAGCCCTTAGCGCTGGCCTAAAACCGTTAGGGCTAGCCCGTTTAACATTTCTAATTGTGCAATAACCAGGGGAGGTTGTACGTAACACTAGTAGTCATACTTTAGTTGCTTGTACAATTTGCGTGTAAACGCAGGTTCTGGTCATGTTGTTAACAAGCAGTATTAAGTTTGAGAGTTTTGGTTGAAGACCTGAAGTTCTCTAAGGTAGGAGTGGCCATGGTTCCAGAATCCCCGATTGCTCCAAAATGAGTGATCAGAACTGGACCTATTGTCTCACGGTTTTGGTTTCAATTTGGAATCCGGTTCCTCTATAGTTCCGGTTTAACTGGAACCAATTTTTTTAATTTGATAATTTTTTGATTTTTTTTTAAAAATTAATTTATTAATTTCAGTTATAAAACAAAGGGAATGAAAATAAGAAAATTAATTGGACTTAATAGTCATAATAATATTCAATTTTGGACTTAATATTAATAATAATATTAGGCTGCCTATGTAACACCCGAACCTCACACTACTCACTAGGCCAATATAGTTCATGCATTATATGCTATGTATATCATTTTATGCCCCATGATCAATTTCATAATCCTAGAACCCTCACGTAGTACTGGTTGCCAGATTGCTAATTTAAGTAGTTGGTGTATATTGTGAAAAAGAAGAAAAAAAAAAGAGAATGCAGATTTAATGGTCAAACTAATAAGTACGATTCGACTACTCATGGAAGAATTAGAAACATGAGAATTGCTAACTTACATGTGGTAAAATTGGAGGCAGGATAACCATTATACATATTATACATAGTAAAATTAGAGGTGAAAACTATATGGCATGTTTATGGGGATAAGATACAATATATGAGTAAATTAATTATAAGGGATAATATCAATAATGCGAAAATGGATAAAACTAAAAATTAAGCAATAAAGTGTAGCTTTAAAGATAAGCAGCAAAGAACATTTACAAATTATATATATACATGTGACTTAGATGATTAAAGAAACACATGGAACAATCATATATGTTAAACTGCATGTGTGTATATATATATATTTATTTAGATGCAAGTGATAAGGACTGAATAGTACTAATATATATATATATATATATATAGATAGATATATGGTGTAATTATATCATGCAAATAAAATATACTAATTGCAAAAAGTGGCTTAATATTATTGTTATATATAAATGATTAATATGTATGTAGATTAATGTCCTGGCACAACCTATATTTGTACTTTAATCCTACAAATAGATAACATAGATATAAAGTAATACTTACATCACCACTCCACCACCTCAATCTTTCTCCTATTAAACCTTTAAAGATTTTCAAGATAAATTCGTTATTGTGTTTATTGATGATATCTTAATCTATTCTAGAAAAAAAGAGGAGCACACTGAATATCTGAGAATTGTACTAGAGGTTCGAAAAGCAAAAAAATATATGCTAAATGTAAGAAATATGAATTCTGGCTAGATCGAGTAGTGTTCTTGGGACACGTTGTGTTGAGAGCAGGAATCTCGGTTGATCCAAGTAAAGTCGAGGCTATCAACAATTGGCCACAACCTACAAATCCTTTAGAGGTAAGTAGTTTTCTTGGTTTAGCTGACTACTATCGCCGATTTGTGGAAAGATTCTCCAGGATTGCTACGCCTTTAACGCAATTAACCAGAAAAAGTGTCTCATTCAAATGGACAGAGGCATGCGAACAAAGCTTTCAAGAACTGAAAAAGAGATTGAGTTCAACACCAATTCTCTCAATCCCATCACGTACTGAAGATTTTGTATTTTACAGTGACGCTTCAAAGAATGGTTTGGGATGCATATTGATGTAAAACGGTAAAGTGACTGCGTATGCATCTGGACAATTAAAAGACTATAAAAAGAACTACACTACGCATTATCTACAACTTGTTGTAGTGGTTTTGCTCTTAAAATATGGCGACACTACCTTTATGGGGAACGATGTGAGATCTATACAGACACAAAAGTTTAAAGTACTTCTTCACGCAGAAGGAATTGAATATGCGACAACGATGATGGTTGGAGCTAGTGAAATACTATGATTGTGTGATCAATTATCACCCCACAGTAAAGTCAATATTATAGCAGATGCATTGGGCCGGAAATCAACACAAAACAATTCAATTGCAATTCACATTCCGAAACTAGAGTTAATGGATCATTAGAAAATAAACGTAGAGGTTCTATCACTTGGGTCCATTAAAGCGAAGTTGGCCACGTTAACACTCTGACTGACGCTACCTGATTGAACTCAACGGGAACAACAAGGTGATAATTACTATGCCAAAGTGAAGAAAGATATTGCCTTGGGAGAGTCTTCTGTTTTCAAAATATCGGAGAGAATGATTATACGTGCCCAATAGGGATAATCTCGGAGAGAATGTTCTAGCAGAAACACATTCAACGTCATATTCTGTACATTCAGTAGCTACTAAGATGTACGGAGATTTGAAGATGCATTATTAGTGGCCAGATATGAAAAGGGATATTGCGCAATACGTGGAACAATGTTTAACCTGTCAACAAATAAAGGCAGAACACAAAAGACCTGATGGAATGTTGCAATCTTTGCCTATACCAGAATGGAAGTGGGAAAGTATTACCATGGATTTTGTGTTAGGTTTGCCCAAAACTATCAAGGAACATGATGTTATTTGGGTGATCATGGACAGACTAACCAAATCATCTCATTTCATTCCCATTTGTTCTACCTTTCCATGGACCGATATGCATAACTTTATATACAAGAGGTGGTTAGACTTTATGGTGTGCCACTATCCATTGTTTCAGATAGAGACTCTAGATTTTTATCTAATTTCTGGAGGATTTTACAGAAGGCACTAGGGACACGATTATCGTTTAGTATTGCATATCCCCCTCAGAAGATATACTTAGAGCTTCTGTGCTAGATTTTCAAGGACAACGGAGTAAATATCTATCTTTTATAGAATTCTCATTTAACAATATCTATCAAGCCACAATCAGGATGGCTCCCTATGAAGCATTATATGGTAGAAAATGCAGATCACCGGTCCATTGGGATGAGGTTGGCGAAAGGAAATTGTTAAGTCCAGACATGATTAAAGAAATGAAAGAAGCCGTGGTGCAAATTCGACAGAGAATGGAAACTTCTCAGAGTCGACATAAAGTTTACTCAGATCCAAAAAGAAGAATGTTAGAGTTTTCTATTAGAGGTCAATTATTTTTTAAAATGGCACCGATGAAAGGGGTAATGCGATTTGGAAAGAAAGAAAAACTTAGTCATAGATATGTCGGCCCATTCCATATCACAGAAAGAATTGGTGATGTTGCTTACAGACTTGACCTACCAGTATCAATATCTCAAATACATGACGTATTTCATATTTCTATGTTGAGAAAATACGTTGCAAACCCATGTCATATTTTGATGAACGTGCCAATAGAGTTGAAAGCAGATTTAAGCTACAAAGAGATACCTATGGAGATATTATTACGAGAAGTAAAGAGACTCAGGAACAAGGAAATCCCCTTAGTTACAGTACTTTGGAGGAATCAATCTATAAAAGAAGCTATCTGGGAAACAGAAGACGAGATGAGGACTAAGTATCCTAATCTATTTTGGTAAGTCAAATTTCAAGGACGAAATTTTATAAGGACGATATGATGTAATACCCGAGCCTCTCACTGCTCACTAGGCCAATATAGTTCATGCATTATATGCTATTTATATAATTTTATGCCCCATGATCAATTTCATAATCCTAGAATCCTCACGTAGTACTAGTTGCCAGATGGCTAATTTAAGTAGTTGGTGTATATTGTGAAAAAAAAGAGAAAAAAAAAGAGAAGATATTTAATGGTCAAACTAATAAGTACGATTCGACTACTCGTGGTAGAATTAGACACATGGGAATTGCTAGCTTACATGTGGTAACATTGGAGGCAGGATAACCATTATATTATACATAGTAAAATTAGAGGTGAAAACAATATCGCATGTTTATGGGGATAAGATACAATATATGAGTAAATTAATTTAGAAGAGATAATATAAATTATACAAAAATGGAAAAAACTAAAAGTTAAGCAATAAAGTGTAGCTTTAAAGATAAGCAGCAAAGAACATTTACAAATTATATATATACATGTGACTTAGATGATTAAAGAAACACATGGAACAATCATATATGTTAAACTGCATGTGTATATATATATATATATATATATATATATATATTTAGATGCAAGTGATAAGGACTGAATAGTACTAATATATATATATATATATATATATATATGGTGTAATTATATCATGCAAATAAAATATACTAATTGCAAAAAGTGGCTTAATATTATTGTTATATATAAATGATTAATATGTATGTAGAATAATGTCCTGGCACAACCTATATTTGTACTTTAATCCTACAAATAGATAACATAGATATAAAGTAATACTTACATCACCACTCCACCGCTTCAATCTTTCTCCTATTAAACCTTTATCCATTCACAAATAAATCAAGACACACTCATATAACAAAAGTTGAAACAGAGACTCGGAGAAGGCAGCCGTGGTGCACCGAGAAAGAAATTGGTAACTCTACTTTCATCTTGTTGTACCGGGCTGTGAAGGATACCTAGTAAGTGTTATGAGCATCGAAGAATAACATCAACCAATGCTGGGTGAAGTTCCAATAGTACAAGAATATCCCGATGTATTTCTAGATGATCTTACCGGACTACCACCCGATCGTGAGATCGAGTTTGTTACTGATTTACTCCCAGGGACATCCCCAATCTCTTGAGATCCATAGCACATGGATCCATCTGAATTGAAAGAATTGAAGATACAATTGCAAGAGTTGCTATATAAAGGTTTTATTAGACCTAGCTTCTCACCATGGGGTGCTCCAGTCTTATTTGTACGAAAGAAGGATGGTCTGATGAGATTATGTATCGACTATAGAGAACTGAATAAAGTTATAATCAAGAATAAATATCCATTACCATGAATAGACGATTTGTTCGATCAACTTCAAGGTGCAGTAGTATTTCGAAGATCGACTTGCAATCCGAGTACCATTAACTGACAATAAAACAAGATGATATATTGAAAACAATTTTTAGCACGAGGTATGGACACTATAAATTCTTGGTGATTCCATTTCGGTTGACTAATGCCCCAACAGCTTTTATGGACTTGATGAATCGAGTATTTAAATATTTTCAAGATAAATTCGTTATTATGTTTATTGATGATATCTTGATCTATTCTAGAACAAAAGAGGAGTACACTAAATATCTGAGAATTGTGCTAGAGGTTCTAAAAACAAAACAATATATGCTAAATGTAAGAAATATGAATTCTGGCTAGATCGAGTAGTGTTCTTGGGACATGTTATGTCGAGAGCAGGAATCTCGGTTGATCCAAGTAATGTCGAGGCTATCAACAATTGGCCACAACCTACAAATCCTTCAGAGGTAAGTAGTTTTCTTTGTTTAGATGACTACTATCGCCGATTTGTGGAATGATTCTCCAGGATTGCTACGCCTTTAACGCAATTAACCAGAAAAAGTGTCTCATTCAAATGGACAGAGGCATGCGAACAAAGCTTTCAAGAATTGAAAAAGAGATTGACTTCAACACCAATTCTCTCAATCCCATCACGTACTGAAGGTTTTGTAGTTTACAGTAACGCTTCAAAGAATGGCTTGGGATGCGTATTGATGTAAAACGGTAAGTGATTGCGTATGCGTCTGGACAATTGAAGGACTATAAAAAGAACTACCATACGCATGATCTACAACTTGTTGTAGTGTTTTTTGCTCTTAAAATATGGCTACACTACCTTTACGGGGAACGATGTGAGATCTATACAGACACAAAAGTTTAAAGTACTTCTTCATGCAGAAGGAATTGAATATGCAACAACGATAATGGTTGGAGCTAGTGAAATACTATGATTGTGTGATCATTTATTGTTAAGATAAAATGTTTTTATCATAATTTTGATGATTTTGTTTAAATGTGTTTTTATACCAAAACAATGTCGCTAAATTTATTCCAAATACTTCCGAATCGATTTAAAATATTTTTACCATTTTTCGGAGTATTTCTTGAAGTTTTTTTTCGATATAAAATTGGACAACACTTTTGTTTCAGGCTCGACCGGTTGCCCTATAATGCAACCTGTACCTGAGTTGAGTTTTGAAACAGAAAACGGGATGTTTGAAAAATAGGGGAGGGCGACCGGTACCTGGGAAGCCCTCCTCAAGAGAGAACTTCTCTGTTTCATTTTTGACAACCCCAACTCAAGCATAAGGGCGACCGGTCGAACCCCCCTTCGACCGGTCCCCCTGTGTAAAAATTGCAGCGAACTCATTTCAAACTTATCCTTGCGCGACCGGTCGATCCTCTCTTTTATCAGCAAACTATCCGTTGCATTTTCAGACAACTTTTCCCTAATTTGTGGGATTGATTTCTAACAGCTATTGATTTCTAACAGCTATAATCTTGATTTTAAATGGTTTCATTTGCAGAAAATCAATCCCCAAGGAGGAGCCTATGTCTGGAAATCAAGCCAAGACCTCTCCTATAAATAGAGGCTTCATTCAAGCAACAAGATACAACACATTACACAAGCAAAGAGCATACAAGCAAACATTTTTATAAATCTTGTTGTATTAGCCTAAGCACTTTCAATTGCACATCTTTGAGGTCTAGGCTTTCAATTCTTGATTACACTTGTACTCATATTGTATTATTTCTTATTTAGTTGTAATCTTGATTTTGGTCATCATTCAACACAAGACATCCTTGTGAGTATTCTTGTGGTAAGAATACATTTGGGTGATCTAGGGGATAGGTGTTTGGAGAGTGTGGTACTCTTCAAAGGTGGTGAAGGAAGATTGTGGTAATCTCCTTGAAGGTGTTGTAAGAGAGTTGTGGTAATCCTCAAGTTGTTGTATTAATTTTGGTAATTAATAAAATTTCTTTTTCCTTTTGGAAACCCATCCCGGATATACTGGGGTGGTAGAGCACGTAGTCCCTAGGTGGAGTGAAGCTCTTTAAATCAACGTGTGTTGTTTATTTTCCGCATTTAGCTTTCGTCTTTGCTTGAATATTCGAAAAAGAGGGCAAAATCTGAAAAATCGAGATAATCTATTCACCCCTCCTCTAGATTATCTTAGCCACTTGGACTAACAAGTGGTATAAGAGCCAAACTCTTTGGCAAGCTCGTTCCACATCGCGAGTAAAGAGGAACGATCAATGGCTACGAATGAAGTCAACCTTACCGGCGCCTCCACCACCAAGCCACCACTATTTGATTCCAAAAATTATACATTTTGGAGAGAAAGAATGGAATGTTATCTACAAGGTTGCGGGTTTGATATTTGGAACACGGTCATCAATGAAGAATCCATTCCGATGATTGACACACCACACACCTCCAAAGGCTTCAAAGATCTCAATGATGAATAAAAGAAAATCATCTCCTTCAATGGTAAAGCTCTTAATATTTTGTATTGTTCACTTACCATTTTGGAATATGATCATATTGTAGGAATTAAATCGGCACATGAAGTATGCAGAAAATTAGAAGAAGTATATGCAAATGAAAGGAGCAACTCAAAAGCATCTACTTCTTAATGGGATACAACATCAAACCCAACAACATGGGATGAGCTTCCTACAACCTCCGACAACGATGAAAACGAACGTTGTCTTATGGGCTTTGAAGAAAATGGGGTAAGTTCTAAACCCTCTACTTCTTATGACAATGAATTGCATAATGATTATAGTGATTTGAAAAATGTTTTTGATGAGCTTCAAAATGAATTCCAAAGCTTGCTTGTTAAATACAAAAATTTGAAAAAGGAATTCAATGTCTTGAAAAATGATAAGGATAGTTTATTTACTTCCTATGAATCACTATCATGTGCTCACACCACCACACTTGATAAGGTTAGAAACCTTGAAAAAGAAAATAGTACTCTTGTTGAGAATATTGATTGCATGAGAAAGGATTTATTAAAATCCAACTTGAGTACCGATAAAATGACCAAGATTATTGATTGTGATAAATTAAAACTAGAACTTGATCATAAGCCTAATGTTGTCAATCATATGAAAAAGGATCAAGTCTCTATGCATGTTGGTCATTATGCTCCTAGAATTACTACTTGTTTTTATTGTGGTAAAAAGGGTCATACGATAAATACTTGTCGGGCTAGAAATAGCTCTAATCATTATTGGAGACCTAAAAGTCTCAAAGCTAATCCCAAAGGACCCAAACACTTGAGGGTACCACAAAACGATGTCATATTAGAAGACATCAAATGACCATTTCATTTGATCAAAGGAGAAGACATCACCAAAATAAATTTCCAAGAGAAAGACACTATCAATAATGGGAAGGACACAATCCTTGGAAATGGAGCAATAGGAAGAGCTATCATCAACAAGATGATTTTCAAAGGGGAAGATATCATCAACAATGGGAATGGCACAACCCATGGAAATGGCGTAATTGGTAAACCGTATCTCCTCATTTAAATATGCATTTTATTTTGTTATTATGCATGTTTTTAATTGTGCCAAATTTTTCAAAATGAGTTTTCAAATTTTTTTTTAAAATAAGGTCTTCAATATATTTGTGTTTTTTTAAAATTCTTTGAAAAAGAAGACCTTGCATGATGTTTTTAAAACACTTGTGTATTTACAATGACTTGTATATGTTCATCATCTCTTATGGACTCATTATGCATAATATACTTGTGATATCTTTTATTACTTTAGCCCACACTTCTATTGCTATGTTTTTGGGCAATATTTGTTTTAAGAATTGTGTAGGACTTATATATCTTCTTCAATGGCTATTTACTCATTATTTGACAAACTGACATAAACTGTCGAGGTACGCTCACCATTGTTATTCATCTCTTAGACTCGATATATTTTTGCCATATGCCTATGTGCTTATTTTTCAAGATATTTCAAAGTATCTCATACAAGTCCCATTAAAAGGATTTATCGAATTTTGAAAGGCACTATTCGATAAAACTTGTCCTATCCGAGACTTGTAAAGGCTTATATTTTATTTTGGTAAAACATTTGATGTTCATCCTTATCTCAAAATTATGCATTTGATTGCTCATATTCATTCTTGGCAAAACTCTTGTTCAAATGCTTCTTTTAAATGTGGTCTCAACTATATGCTCTTGAATTTTTCAAATTTCAAAAGAGACCTTATATAGCATCCTATAAGCTTATTTGAACTTACATGTTTTAAGAAACTCTTGATGATTTGGTTTAAAGCATATCATGTGTTACTTGTTATTGTATCTCTATTATTCGATATTACTATGCTCGTGTGCAAGATATCTTGTTAAGATTTTGCAGAAATTTTTGGTACAGGTTTGATGATCAAGGCAAGGTTAGTAGCTCAAGGGTATTGCCAAGAAGAAGCTATTGATTTTGATGACTCATTTATACCCGTAGCACGTTTTGAAGCTATTCGAATTTTACTTGCCTATTCTTGATTTAAGAAAATTTCAAGGTTTACCAAATGGATGTTAAATCCACTTTTCTAAATGGGTTTATTCTAAAAGAAGTCTATGAAAAACAACTGGGGTTTGAAAATATTTCTAGGCCAAATGATTTTATAAAAGGCCTTGTTTGGTTTAAAACAAGCACCCCATGTATGGTTTGATAGACTTAGCTATCTTTTGCAAAATAATTTTACAAGAGGTAAAGTTGATCTACTCTCCTTATTTTTGAAAAAGGGCAAGATTACTTACTTGTGCAAATATATGTTGTTGATATTATTTTTGGTGCTACTAATGAATCCTTGTGCAAGAAATTTTCTTAGTTGATGCAAGGTGAATTTGAAATGAGCATGATGGGGGAGCTTAATTTCTTTCTTGGACTTCAAATTAAGCAATGCCAATAGGGTATCTACATTTTGCAATCTAAATATACAAAGGAACTTTTGAAAAAGTTCAGCATAGAAGAAGGAAGAACCGTGTCTACCCCTATGGCAACTAATGTCAAAATTGACAAAGATGAGAAAGGCAAGTTCATTGATGAATCAAAGTATCGAGGTATGATTAGTAGACCGGACATTCTTCATGCCGTATGCCTATGTGCTCGTTTTCAAAGCAATCCCAAAGAATCTCATATGAGTGTCGTTAAAAGAATTTTTCGATATTTGAAAGGCACTATTCAATATGGTATATTTTATCCAAAGTATGAAAAATTTTCTCTTAAAGGTTATAGTGATTCAGATTATGCGGGAAATATTGATGATCGGAAAAGTACTTCCGGATCATGTCAATTTTTAGGCAATTGCCTAGTTTCTTGGTTTTCAATGAAGCAAAATTGTGTTTCACTTTCAACGGCCGAAGCCGAATATATTTCCGCTGCTTTTCGTTTACTCAACTTCTTTGGATGAAACAAACCTTAGCGGATTACAAATGCTCCTTTGAAAATATTCCTATCTTTTGTGATAATATATCCGCTATAAATATTGCTCAAAACCCGGTTCATCATAATCGTACTAAACATATTGAGATTCGACATCATTTTCTAAGGGATTGTGTTTCTAAACGAAAAATTGAGATATCTTTTGTACCATCTCAAGATCAATTGGCGGATATTTTTACAACACCGCTATCTTCCGAGACTTTTGCGTCGATACGAGCTCGGTTAGGCATAATGAGGTTTACGTTTGCATTTTGCACGCTTTTAAAACTTAGGGGCAAAAAATCTGATTTTTGGTTGAAATTTCGAATTATTGGAAAACAGAATGAGACAGTGGGCTGGCTGGAGTGAGGGCAACCGGTCGCCCTCACCGTCGGCCAGTCGCCCATTGCCATTTTATGGTTTAAAATGTCTCTGTCTTCAGTCTTAGCCATTTTGGCTCAAAATATTCATTTTTCGTCCCCTTCGCCTATTGCACACAAATTTCACTCAAAATCTGTTTTCTTGCATATATTTCTTATCTTGAACTTAATATAACTCGATTATCATCATCATTGCTCATCTTTACCGATTGAATGGTAAGAATTCTATTTCCTTTGCTCAATTGGGTTGAACCCTTGAGATTGTGACTTATTTGTTATTTTTTTGATGAAAGATTCATATGATTGTGATGAGCTTATTATTTATGATGTATTGAATTGTGTGTGAACTGATTTGGTGATGAAAACTTTTGGCTTGATTCATTTACAAGGGCTTTACACAACTTTTTTTATTTTTCACGCCCACAAGGTGTTCGAGGAATTGTCACAAAGAATTTCTCATCTTGTACATGACTCTTATGCTTTCAAATGTCTTATATACTTATTGAGATCATGTCTTGACAAACAAAACGAGCTTATGGATATCAATTGATCAATTTCTCCCATTGCTATTCGGATTCTACGTCTATTTTTTTTCAACGGTTGATAATTTGGCTCTTTGGCGCACTTTGATATACATGTATGATGTTTTTATCATCCTAACATTCTTTTTGACAATTCCAAAGGGGGAGAAACAGGGAATTGGCTCGTTATCTCAAAGAAGCTAATAAAAAGCTCGCTATAAAAGCTACAAGCTGTGGCTCGTTAGCTCAAAGAAGCTAATAAAAAGCTCGCTATAAAATCTACAAGCTATGACTCTCTAATGCCATAAGTTGTAAAGAATACTTTGTCCATAATGAGTATTTGTGACAGGGGGAGCTTCTAAGCTCATAATGTTGTTGTTTTATTTGTATAAGCTTGTGCTTCTAGCTTATGCAATATTTCTTATTGATGTGCTTATTGATAGGGGGAGCTTTTGTGAAACGTTTCTTAAACGGATGGTTTACTCATAGAACCGAAAAATTGTTTTGTTTTTAAAATCGTCCTCTTGAAAATTGTTTTGGTTTGTAATCATCAAAAATGGGGAGTTTGTTAAGATAAAATATTTTTATCATGATTTTGATGATTTTGTTTAAATGTGTTTTTATACCAAAACAATGTCCCTAAATATTGTCCAAATACTTCTGAATCGATTTAAAATATTTTTACCATTTTTCGGAGTATTTCTTGAAGTTTTTTTTCGATATAAAATTGGACAACACTTTTGTTTCAGGCTCGACCGGTCGCCCAATAGGGCAACCTGTACTTGAGTTGAGTTTTGAAACAGAAAATGGTACGTTTGAAAAATAGGGGAGGGCGACCGGTCGACCCTAGTGCGACCGGTACCTGGGAAGCCCTCCTCAAGAGCAGACTTCTCTGTTTCGTTTTTTGACAACCCCCAATTGGTCAAGCATAAGGGCGACCGGTCGAACCCCCCTTCGACTAGCCCCCTGTGTAAAAATTGCAGCAAACTCATTTCAAACTTATCTCTGTGCGACCGGTCGAACCTCTCTTTTATCAGCAAACTATCCGTTGCATTTTCAGACAGCTTTTCCCTAATTTGTGGGATTTATTTCTAACAGCTATAATCTTGATTTTAAATGGTTTCTTTTGCAGAAAATCACTCCCCAAGGAGGAGCCTATGTCTGGAAATCAAGCCAAGACCTCTCCTATAAATAGAGGCTTCATTCAAGCAACAAGATAGAACACATTACACAAGCAAAGAGCATACAAGCAAACATTTTTATAAATCTTGTTGTATTAGCCTAAGCACTTTCAATTGCACATCTTTGAGGTCTAGGCTTTCAATTCTTGATTACACTTGTACTCATATTGTATTATTTCTTATTGAGTTGTAATCTTGATTTTGGTCATCATTCAACACAAGACATCCTCGGAAGTATTGCTGTGGTAAGAATACACTTGGGTGATCTAGGTGATAGGTGTTTGGAGAGTGTGGTACTCTTCAAAGGTGGTGAAGGAAGATTGTGGTAATCTCCATGAAGGTGTTGTAAGAGGGTTGTGGTAATCCTCAAGGTGTTGTATTAATTTTGGTAATTAATAAAATTTTTTTTTCCTTTTCGAAACCCATCCCGGATATACTGGGTGGTAGAGCACGTAGTCCCTAGGTCGGGTGAAGCTCTTTAAATCAACGTGTGTTGTTTATTTTCCACATTTAGCTTTCGTCTTTTCTTGATTATTCAAAAAGAGGGCAAAATCTGAAAAACAGATAATCTATTCACCCCCCTCTAGATTATCGTAGCCACTTGGACTAACAATTATCACCCCGGTAAAGTCAATATAGTAGCAGATGCATTGAGCCGGAAATCAACACAAAACAATACAATTGCAACTCACATTCTGAAACTAGAGTTAATGGATCTTCAGAAAATGAACGTAGAGGTTTTATCACTTGGGTCCATTGAAGCGAAGTTGGCCACGTTAACACTCTGACGGACGCTACCTGATCGAACTCAACGGGAACAACAAGGTGATAATTACTATGGCAAAGTGAAGAAAGATATTGCCTCGGGAGTATCTTCTCATTTCAAAAAATCTAAGAATGGAGTATTACAAAGAACGATTATACGTGCCCCATAGGGATAATCTCCGAGAGAATGTTCTAGCAGAAACACAATCAACGTCATATTATGTACATTCAGGAGCTACTAAGATGTACGGAGATTTGAAGATGCATTATTGGTGGCCAGATATGAAAAGGGATATCGCGCAATACGTGGAACAATGTGTAATCTGTCAACAAATAAAGGCAGAGCACAAAAGACCAGCTGGAATGTTGCAATCTTTGCCTATACCAGAATGGAAGTGGGAAAGTATTACCATGGATTTTGTGTTAGGTTTGCCCAAAAATGTCAAGGAACATGATGCTAGTTGGATGATCGTGGACAGACTAACCAAATCATCTCATTTCATTCCCATTTGTTCTACCTATTCCATGGACCGATATGCATAACTTTATATACAAGATGTGGTTAGACTTAATGTGTGCCACTATCCATTGTTTCAAATAGAGACTCTAGATTTTTATCTATTTCTGGAGGAGTCTACAAAAGGCACTAGGGACACGATTATCGTTTAGTATTGCATATCACCCTCAGAAGATATGCTTAGAGCTTGTGTGCAAGATTTTCAAGGACAATGGAGTAAATATCTATCTTTTATAGAATTCTCATATAACAATATCTATCAAGCCATGTGATAACAGAAAAAAATATATATATATAATAAATAGGGGTTATTTTTGAGGTTAGCTAGGGGTTAGTTTAGGGGGTGAGTTTAGGGGGTGAGTTTAGGGGTCATTTTCGAGTATTTAGAGGTTAATATTAATTACTATAATATGTGTAATTTCATACACAATTTTACACTACATTTTCTAATAATTATAAGGTATAAGTATTTTTCTACTTCAATTTTCATATATATATATATATTCACAAATCACAAGCCCTTTTTCAATATTTTTCAGAAATTCTTTCATTAATTAGTTTCATATTAAAATCACATATTAATTATAATTTTATTTAATGTAGAAAACGAAGGGGTCGAGGACTAGGACTTTTACTGTTCATTTTTCTACATCGAATATCTGCAATTATTAAGGTAGGGATTTCCATATTATTTGTCTTTATTTAATGTTTCATGATTGTGCTTCATTGATTGCAATATATGTCAAGAGAAAATAAATTCATATAAGCTAGGGGCTATGAAAAGGGTCCGGGATCAAACGTATCTTCGGGGTGAACCCGCAATGCTATATGCAGGAACTGGCCAGTCAGAGGAAAAAGAGGAAATGAATGAATTTATTGTTGACATATATATCTCTACTGAGCGAGATGAAGCTCACCCCTGTTATTATCATGACTTTCAGGTTGAGGAATCCGGCTGAAGATATGATGTTGTGGATGGTGAAATAAATCATTCTATATTTATATTTTAAATAATTATGATCGGACTAAATTTTAGATTTATGTCTTTAATTTTTCCAATTTATTCTTGGAATAATTGTTGGATATTTAATTTGGAAGATGTAATATTATTATTACTATTAATATTATTATTATTACTATTATTAGTAGTATTATTATTATCATCATATTTTATCTTAAGAATTAAAATTCTAAATCAACGTTTTGATCATTATTGGGATCATTTTAATTTATAAATTTATGTTTTCTTAAAAATATTTTTAGAATACTTTAATTTTATAAAATAGGGTCGTTACAAGTGGTATAAGAGCAGGTGTACGTTTCTGTAGGCTTGTAAAAAAAAATTTGAAAATTTAAAAATATATATATAACTCCAACTTTGTATAAGATAAAATAGTATAATAACATCCACCTCCATCATATCTTGTCGGTCTCCTCAAGGTATGAAAATTATTAATGCAAGTTACATTATACAATTGTACCAGTATGCTCATTTATGTCATGATGTATTTCATATTATTATATTCTGCTTTAAAAACATAATACTAGTTTATATGTTAGATGAATAGAAATCTTGTATTTCTCTTAAAACAAATATTTTGTAAAAACAGACTTATAGTTGCAAATGCATATATATATATATAGATGGCAGGAACTCGCACTCGTCATACTGCAAGAAAGAACAATAATAATAATAATAATTGGGGTCCGAACTATCCAATTAACCGACTCAATCATTATTTCAACTATCAAATTGAGGAGGGGGATAGTATTGGAGAATATATAGTTAAAATTCACCAGTTTTGGTACAATGTGAGAAATGTCATCGGCGCTCCAAACGAACGTGCTGCCTCCCGTAGAGTGATTGATAGCTTACCCTCGTTTTGGAACGTCAAGGCTGAAAAGCTTTATCCCTCATTATTGGAGTATGACGGGCAGGATGACCGACCCAAAATAAACTATGGGACATTTACTGCTAGGTTATATCGTAAATGGATTGAGTTTTTGAACAATGAGGCTATGACATAAGATGAGGAACCGAAAGGAAACCTGGAAGAAGACCCGGAGGAAGATCCTGAAGAAGATCCGGAAGAAGATCCGGAGGAAGATGAAGATATGGATCAGTAGAGATGATTGGGTCTATGTATTGTAATAATTGATAAATAAATCCTTATCATATATGAAGTTTAGTTGTCCTTTAATTGATCCTAATTTATTTGACCATTATATTATGATATTTAGATTTTAAGTTAGATATTTCATGCAAAATCCATTAATAAATTGGGGTAAATAATAATAATACATTATGTATGACCTTAGGAATATGGCTCCCCGTCGTGGAAATCAAGTCACTGGTGAGAACTCCACTAACACAAGAAATCAAACCATTGCTACTGCTGGAGATATAATTGCTGAGTTCCTCAGAGGTGTGAACAATGAGGACAATAACAACAACAACGCACGAGTTGTGGAACAATTCCGCCACTATCTTCCACCCACATTCAACGGACGTGATGGCCCGACAGCAGTAGAAGAATGGTTTCGATCGCTAGAAAAGATTTTTGACTCATTGGTTGCACAGACGAACAGAGAGTCGTATGTGCTGCTTTCCAACTCACTGAAGATGCCGATCATTGGTGGGAAGGGTATTGGAGGACTAAGACCGAGGAAGAGCGGAATGCTTTAACATGGGATGAGTTCAAAATGATTGTAATGGAAAAGTTTTTTCCACAATCATACCGGGACAAGAAGGAGACATAATTCCTTAACTTTAAACAAAGAAATATGACTGTCACAGAGTATGAGAGACAGTTCAATCAACTAAGTCGGTTTGCTCCACACCTAATGGATACTGATTTGAAAAAGGCTCTGAGGTTCAGAAGGGGACTTCGAGCACAACTATCAGGAATACTATCTGCTCAAGGAGATTTGGAATACTCAGTGATGGTGAGAAGGGCTCATGAGGTGGAGGCAAGTTTTGCTGGGGACGGGGAAGAGAAGAAGTTGGTTGTGTTGTCTGAGAAAAGAAAATGGGAAGGGACAAAACAAAATCAAAATAAACAGATAAAGACTGATGTAAATACACGTCCAATTACGCAAGTAGATAGGACAACTTGCCCAAAATGCAAGAAAAATCATTTTGGAGAATGTTTAGCTGGACAAGGAAAATGCTTCAAGTGTAAGAAGCCAGGACATGAAGTCTCTAATTGTCCTCTTTTAAAAGCGAGCGGGAAAGAAGAGAACAAACATCTGGAGGTAGAGCCCGAATTTATGCTATGACTCAGGAAGAAGCTGATTAGAACCCGGGTACAATGTCAGGTATGCTAACCATCTCTGGAATACCTGCTCTTGCACTTTTCGACACTGGTGCCACATTCGTTTTTATCTGCCAAATTTCATACTATACTAGGACATAAGAGTGCTAGAGTAAGTGAACCCCTTGAGATTGGCTTGCCATCTGGAAATTCGATAACAACTGACTCAGTGAATAATGATGTTGAAGTGAATATAGGGGGAAAATATCTTAAAGTTGATTTATACATAATTAAGATGAAGGGTTTTGACGTAATCTTAGGTATGAATTGGCATAGTAGATATCAGGCAGACATAAAGTGTCACGAGAAAGAGATAATATTTAAACTGTCAGGAAATGATGAGATAAAATTCTATGGGATTAAGTCTAAGGTAGTACCACGAGTGATATCGGCAATGAAAGCAAGAAATATGTTGAAAAAAATTGTCAAGGATATCTAGTAAGTTTAGTAGTTACCTCGACAGCTGAAGTGACACCTAATGACGTACCAATTGTGCAAGAATTTTTGGATGTATTTCCAAAAGACTTGCCGGGAATTCCTCCAGATCGTCAGGTTGAATTTGGAATAGATTTGGTACCTTGGGCAGCACCTATATCTAAGGCACCCTATAGGATGGCGCCAAAGAAGTTACAAGAATTAAAGGCACAAATACAAGAACTTTTGGATTTGGGATTTATTAGACCTAGTGTATCACCGTGGGGAGCACCAGTTTTGTTTGCAAAGAAAAATGATGGGTCACTTAGAATGTGTATCGATTATAGAGAACTTAATCGACTCACAATGAAGAACAAGTACCCGCTACCGAGGATTGAAGATTTGTTCGATCAATTGAGAGGTGCTAGCACTTTCTCTAAGATTGACTTGAGATCCGGATATCATCAGTTAAAAATTAAAGAGAGTGATATTCCGAAAACGACATTTAGAACCCGATATGGACATTATGAGTTTGTAGTAATGCCATTTGGGTTAAGTAATGCACCAGCAGTATTCATAGACTTAGTGAATAGAGTATTTCATCTTTATCTAGACCAATTCGTTATAGTCTTTATAGATGATATACTTGTATATTCAAAGAATAGAGAACAACATACTGAGCACTTAAGAATAGTCCTAGAAACACTTCGCAAGGAAAAGTTATATGCGAAATTCAAGAAATGCGAGTTTTGGCTAGATCGAGTGGTGTTTCTTGGACATGTAATCACTGCTCAAGGAATTGAAGTAGACCCAATTAAAGTTGAAGCAATCAACGAATTGTGCACCTAAGAATGCAAATGAAGTCCACAGTTTTATAGGTTTGGCAGGCTATTATCGGAGATTTATTGAAGGATTCTCAGAGATAGTTGCGCCTATGACTTGACTGACAAGAAAATGGGAGAAGTTCCAATGGAATGATAAATGCGAAGAAAGCTTTCAGGAGTTGAAGCGAAGGCTTACTTCTGCATCAATATTAACTATTCCTGACCCCACTAAAGATTTTGTTATTTATAGTGATGCATCAAAACAAGGCTTAGGATGCATGCTAATGCAACATGGTAAAGTGGTTGCCTACGCCTCAAGACAACTAAAGCCACATGAGTTAAATTATCCTACTCATGACCTAGAGTTAGCTGTTGTAGTGCATGCATTAAAGATCTGGCGCCATTACGTATATGGAGGGAAATGTGAAATCTTCACCAACCACAAAAGCTTGAAATATCTGTTTACTCAGAAAGAGCTAAACATGAGGCAAAGAAGGTGGTTGGAATTGGTGAATGACTATGATTTCACTATCAGCTATCATCCGGGTAAAGCTAATGTTGTAGCCGATGCATTAAGTCGTAAAACAAAATGAGAAATGTCAAGCTTGATATCTTAACAAGAACATCTTGTGAGAGAATTTGCCAGGATGAGAATTGAAGTAGTGGCACCACCAAAAAGCACATAAATAGTACTAGCATCTTTGGTGGTGCAACCTACTTTGAGAGAGAAGATAAAAGAAGCTCAACCTCGAGATAAATTTTGGAGCAAAATGAAAGAAAAAGCTCGGGAAGGGAATGTAAAAGGATTTGTTATAACAAATGACGGTACTTTGACTTATGAAGAAAGATTGTGCGTTCCTAAAGAAGAAGAGCTTAGAAAAGAAATTCTCGAAGAAGCTCACTGTACGCCGTACACAGCTCACCCTAGAGGTACAAAAATGTATCGAGATTTAAGAGAAGTATTTTGGTGGCGAAGTATGAAAAGAGATATTGGAAATTTTGTGGAAAATATTTGACTTGTCAGCAAGTTAAAGCCGAACACCAAAGACCATCTGGTTTGCTCAAGTCACTTGACATCCCATAATGGAAATGGGAGCACATAACTATGGATTTTGTGGTAGGGCTTCCACCATCAGTCAAGGGAAACAAGGTTGTTTAGGTTGTAGTAGATCGGTTAACAAAGTCAGCTCATTTCTTACCTGTTAAGATGACGTTTAGTATGGAGCAATATGCACAAATATATATTGAGGAGATCGAGACTTCATGGAGTTCGTGTCAATTGTTTTGCATGAGATACGCGTTTTACTTCTATGTTTTGGAAAAGTCTACAAAGTGCCTTGGGAACAAAGCTAAACTTTAGTACGACTTATCATCCACAAACAGATGGACAGTCTAACAGGACTATACAAATATTGGAAGATATGTTGAGAGCATGTGTGCTCGACTTAGGAAGTAATTGGGAAACATTATTACCCTTGGTAGAATTCGCTTATAACAACAGTTATCAAGCGACTATTGGGATGGCTCCATACGAGGCGTTGTACGGAAGAAATTGTAGATCACCATTATATTGGAACGGAGTTGGTGAAAGAAAAATTTTGGGGCCTGAGTTAATCCGGCAAACTATTGAGAAGATAGCTATGATACAAGATCGAATCAAGATGGCTCAAGATAGACAAAGGTCGTATGCTGATAGACGGAGAAAACATATACAATTTGATGAAGGAGAAAAAGTATTTCTGAAAGTAGCTCCTATCAAAGGCATTATTCGATTTGGTGAAAAAGGAATGTTGAAACCGAGATATATTGGTCCATTTGAAATCCTTACACGAGTTGGAGATTTATCTTATCAGCTAGCATTACCACCGAGTCTATCAAGTGTGCACAGTGTTTTTCACGTCTCTATGCTAAGAAAGTACGTTCACGATCCAAGTCACATCGTGAATTATAAGGATCTGACAATCAACAATGATTTAACTTATGATGAAGCACCAAAAGGTGTTTTGGAATGCAAGATTCACCATTTGAGAAATAAAGATATTGCTCTGATCAAAGTACAATGCAGACGTCATGGCAGAAATGAAGCTATTTGGGAGCGTGAAGAGGAGATTCATGTCAAGTACCCAAGTTTTTCGATTCCAGGTAAGATATCGAATTTCGAGGACTAAATTTTATTTAAGGAGAGTAGAATGTGATAACAGAAAAAAAGTATATATAATAAATAGGGGTTATTTTAGAGGTTAGCTAGGGGTTAGTTTAGGGGGTGAGTTTAACGGGTGAGTTTAGGGGTTATTTCAGAGTATTTATGGGTTAATATTAATTACTATAAATATTTGTAATTTCATACGCAATTTTACACTACATTTTCTAATAATTATAAGGTATAAGTATTTTTCTACTTCAATTTTCATATATATATATATATATATTCACAAATCACAAGCCCTTTTTTCAATATTTTTCAGAAACTCGTTCATTAATTAGTTTGATTTATTAAAATCACATATTAATTATAATTTTATTTAATGTAGAAAACAAAGGGGTCAAAGACTAGGACTTTTACTGTTCATTTTTCTACATCGAATATCTGCAATTATTAAGTTAGGGATTTCCATATTATTTGTCTTTATTTAATGTTTCATGATTGAACTTCATAGATTGCAATATATGTCAAGAGGAAATAAATTCATATAAGCTAGGAGCTATGAAAAGGGTCCGGGATCAAACGTATCTTCGGGGTGAACCCGCAATGCTATATGCAGGAACTGGCCAGTCAGAGAAAAAAGAGGAAATGAATGAATTTATTATTGTAATTATGTGAATGATTTTCATGTTATATTAAATATTGACAGATATATCCCTACTGAGCGAGATGAAGCTCACCCCTATTATTATCATAACTTTCAGGTTGAGGAATCCGGTGAAGATATGATGTTGTGGATGGTGAAATAAATCATGCTATATTTATATTTTAAATAATTATGATCAGACTAAATTTTAGATTTATGTCTTTAATTTTTCCGGTTTATGCTTGGAATAATAGTTGGATATTTAATTTGGAAGATGTAATATTATTATTACTATTAATATTATTATTATTACTATTATTATTAGTATTATTATCATTATATTTTTTTCTTAAGAATTAAAATTCTAAATCAACTTTTTGATCATTATTGGGATCACTTTAATTTATAAATTTATGTTTTCTTAAAAATATTATTAGAATACTTTAATTTTATAAAATTGGGTCGTTACAAGCCACAATCAGGATGACTCCCTATGAAGCATTATATGGTAGAAAGTGCAAATCACCGGTCCATTGGGATGAGGTTGGCGAAAGGAAGCTGTTAAGTCAAGGCATGATTTTAGAAATGACAGAAGCCGTGGTGCAAATTCGTCAGAGAATGGAAACTGCTCAGAGTCGACAGAAAATTTACTTAGATCCAAAAAGAAGAATGTTAGAATTTTCTATTGGAGATCAATTATTTTTTAAAATGGCACCGATGAAAGGGGTAATGCGATTTGGAAAGAAAGAAAAACTTAGTCCTAGATATGTCGGCCCATTCCATATCACAGAAAGAATTGGTGATGTTTCTTACAGACTTGACCTACCGGTATCAATGTCTCCAATACATGACTTATTTCATATTTCTATGTTGAGAAAATACATTGCAAACCCATCTCACATTTTGACGAACGTGCCAATAGAGTTGAAAGCAGATTTTAAGCTACAAAGAGATACCTATGGAGATATTATTACGAGAAGTAAAGAGACTCAGGAACAAGGAAATCCCCTTTGTTACAGTACTTTGGAGGAATCAATATATAAAAGAAGCTATCTGGGAAAGAGAAGACGAGATGAGGACTAAGTATCCTAATCTGGTTTGGTAAGTCAAATTTCAGGGACGAAATTTTATAAGGACGAGATGATGTAATACCCGAGCCTCTCACTGCTCACTAGGCCAATATAGTTCATGCATTATATGTTATTTATATAATTTTATGCCCCATGATCAATTTCATAATCCTAGAATCCTCACGTAGTACTGGTTGCCAGATGGCTAATTTAAGTAGTTGGTGTATATTGTGAAAAAAAAGAGAAAAAAAAGAGAAGATATTTAATGGTAAAACTAATAAGTACGATTCGACTACTCGTGGCAGATTTATAAACACGGGAATTGCTAGCTTAGATGTGGTAACATTGGAGGCAAGATAACCATTATATTATACATAGTAAAATTAGAGGTGAAAACTATATCGCATGTTTATGGGGATAAGATACAATATATGAGTAAATTAATTAGAACATTTATATCAATTATACAAAAATGGATAAAACTAAAAATTAAGCAATAAAGTGTAGCTTTAAAGATAAGCAGCGAAGAACATTTACAAATTATATATATACATGTGACTTAGATGATTAAAGAAAAACATGGAACAATCATATATGTTAAACTGCATGTGTGTGTGTATATATATATATTTAGATGCAAGTGATAAGGACTGAATAGTACTAATATATATATATATATATATGGTGTAATTATATCATGCAAATAAAATATACTAATTGCAAAAGGTGGCTTAATATTATTGTTATATATAAATGATTAATATGTGTGTAGATTAATGTCCTGGCACAACCTATATTTGTACTTTAATCATACAAATAGATAACATAGATATAAAGTAATACTTACATCACCACTCCACCGCCTCAATCTTTCTCCTATGAAACCTTTATCCATTCACAAATAAATCAAGACACACTCATACAACAAAAGTTAAAACAGAGACTCAACTTTTATCTTGTTTTACCTGGTTTACTCATTTAAACAAGTTTAGTAGTGTAATATATATATATATGTATATATATATTGTTTCAAATCTAATCTAAATAAGAAATTTTGCCATGTGTACTCAATATGAGGGATATCCAGGTTACATATAATAAATTAATTATGAGCTATAAGAAATCTAATAAGTCATGTATATATATATATATTTGTGTGTGTGTGTGTGTCAGATATTAGAGTTATAAATGTTGAACATATTTGAAAGAGCAAGAATCATGCCATATCTATATATATATATATAAATATATATGTTTCCTATTCCAAATTTGGAAGTAGTTAGATATAATAATAATAATAATAATAATAATAACAATAAATCTATCAATATATTATATAGACACATACATAAATAAATCAGTGCAGAAACATGAAATAGTGGATTTAATATTGAATTATAAATGCCTAGAATCGAAAACAATCACCTAGTTAACAAAGAGTAAGACGTTATCAAAAAAGAGAGGTAAGTGAAAATCCATCTACAACTACAATGCATGAATATTATATTTCCTGCTTTATTAATACCAAATGTGATTCTTGTATCTTGATGAATATATAATGGAAACCTTGACATCTATATGTTGCATGGTTGATATCGGAATGTGGTGATTGTCGTTTCATTGAGCATATTATTCAATGGCATTTGCATGTTCATGCAAACATATGAGCATATATTGTTGAGATGAGGCATGCACGATATAATTTTCTTTGAAAAGATTTTGGTTGGCTACTGCTAGTGCACCGAGGCATGCTTTTATGATATATTTTAGGGTGCAGTGGGTGTTAATTCTCGTAGGATCATAGGGGTTGACAGGGGGTGTGTCTCTGATGGTCACGAGGGGGTGGACTACTTGACTGTATCCTTATTGACAGGTCAGGTGGAAGACTCGTGGGGGATCATTGGGTAAGACAGGGGGTGGACCTCAGGTGGTCTCGGGAGATGGCCCTAGGCGGTGTCAATTTAATTATGGCCATGTGATTATTGATATTGTGTTCAGCTCTTTCTGGTGGGTCAAGGGCCCTAACAAAAAGAAATGATTCAGAACAAAATGTTTCCACTCATCTTGTGCACTTCTGATAAAACATCTTGAAATGCATCACATTTTTATTATATTGTTTTTTCAGCAAGCATGCATGATTTTCGCTTACTGAGCATTAGATCACGTAGTTCATGTATTGTAGGTGAGACTGGTGATGTTGGATTCAGGCTGCTGGAGCTTATACGGGTTACTGAGGAAAGTGTACATGGATGACGACTTGTTGGGCTAAGTTTATAGGTTATCTTGTCTTTTTGGCCATGTATTATGTTTTAGTTTTATGTTGTACTCTCTTTTGAAAACTCTGATGTAAATATGTACATGTAAATAGTTGGGTGACGTGGGCTATGTGGTTGGTTACGTGGATGTCTGTTTTATTTAATAACATGGTTTGTTATCTCTTTTGCGGGTGGACATGGTTTGTCATTTCCTTATAATTAGAATGAGTTTACTTATTTGTTGTCAAAATATCACAAAAACAAAAAAAAATTGTACAGGCATATAGGAGTTACCTTGTCATGTTTCACTTTTTATATTGTTAAGTAATGTAGTAGTAGGGGTGGGCGTCACATCCTACGTATTCTCTTAGAGTGTAAAGGAATCAAAATCCATGTGGCTCACTTACAATATTTGGTTTAAGACGCGTCTCATGCGGTTGTGAATAAAAAACATCAAATAAATATTTAACATTTTTCGTAACATGTTTTACTGCTCTGTAGAAAATTAAAAACCGTTGGTTTAATCCTTGAAAAACAGTTGGTTCCACGATTTTTGACACCAAGGAACTGTAACCAAAACCTGCCTACATGGTCCAAGTTTCGATTTTAAAATGGGGTTCTGGTGAACGATTCTAGTTCATCGATAACAATTATGTAGTTCCAATTCACCGTTGACTACGGTTCCGGGTTCGATTGTTGGAAATTTGGGTTTTGAGAAAGTGGGTATCGACCCAAGTTTGACCAAATTTTCTGTGGCTAAGAATTTTATTTTGGAGGAAATAATTATATATTATTAATCTACTTTTCGAGCAGATATTCATAGTATTTTTTATTTCTCAAAACCAAATTTCGTGAGTGAGAATTTAATACACGAAGTTGGCCACACGAATGGGCATTTTGTAAAGGGAGTTGAAAGATTTTTTCCTCATCCCACAGATTATGAAGCTTTAGTTATCGTAGTTTAAATACTAGAAGATGTTATTAGTTGGATATATTATAACATAAGTGGATGATCACAAGCGGGCCACACGCGCGCACCCGCTCGCCCAGCTCGGCCTCGACTTTGGCCTAGGCGTGGGCGTGGGTGTGAGCGTGGGCTTGATCTTGGACATAGGTATGGGCCTTGTGCTGGCCCGGCCATTTGGGCTCGGGTCCAGGTCCAGTACACTTTTGTCACTCGAAAATGGGCTTGGCCTAGATTTAGGTGACTGTTGGGCCGCCCAATGAACCTGGACATTGTAGGTGTCTAGATTCGTAAGTGTCTGTTGGAGTCTGTAACTCCTCAGATAGTGGCATTGATGGGGTTATAACTCCCCAGAAAGTGGTCATCAATGGGGGTTGTAACACCTGGCTTTTACATGGAAGGTTAATGCCCACTAACTTACCAGAATTAATTCCCTGCAGGTTGGATTTTGTTGCCTATATATATCGTGGTTTCCATTGCAGATTTTGCACAGAAAAATTGCATATCTCTTTGCATATTTCGAAGGCGTCATTAAAAGTGTTGTAACATTTCGAAGAACACTTCCAAGAACACTTCATTCTGCATTCGAGTCCAGCAACCAGTTCTCACTCCTTCAAGTTCGAAACGTGCTTTTATGTTAGAGGTGATACTGTACACAAATGAGGTTAAGTCGTTTTATCTCTGGGGACATTACGTCATATTGTGAGCACTAGCTGGGACGTATTCTTCTTGCGGAAAGAGTTCATTCTCGACGTGCAAAAAATGCTGCTTTACCTCACCACTCTGAGCTTGGCAAAATATCTAACTGAGAACGCTCCAGTGGTGGCTGAAAATGAGACTATTGCTGAAAAACACACTGCATGGGGCCAAAGTGATTTCTTGTGCCATAACTATGTCCTAGACGGGCTTAGTGATGCACTGTATAATGTGTATTGTGCGGTGAAATCCTTCAAAGCATTTTGTGAAACTTTCGAAAAGAAGTACAAAATCGAGGATGCCAGCACAAATAAATTTGTTGTCGGTAAGTTCTTGGATTTTGTGATGTAAACCGTGATGGAACAACTTCAGAAGTTCCGATTGATCTTACATGAAATCTCTGCCAAGGGAATGGCCTTACCGGAGGCATTCCAAGATGCTGCGTTGATTGAGAAATTGCCCCCAAGTTGGAGGGATTTTAGAAATTATCTCAAACATAAGCGAAAGGAGATGGGGCTATAAGATCTGATTGTCAAACTCATAATTGAGGAAGATAATAGGAGGATTGACTCTAAGTCTAGGCTTTGGCCAATGGAGTCGAAAGCAAATTTGGTGGAGCAGGGCTCGTCAAGCAATTTTAAGAAAAGGCTTAATGACAAAGGCAAGAAATCGACAGTTGGAAATTCTAGGGGACTTGCTACAATTTTGGAAAACCGAACCATATGGCAAAGGACTGTCGTCAGCCGAATAAAAAGAATACCAAACAACAGTCCAATGTTAATGTGGTTGAACAAAGGGAACTAACCGATGTTGACATGTCGGCGGTGGTGTTTAAAGCCAACTTGGTGGATAACCAGAAATAATGGTTTGTGGATACCGGTGCCACTTGCAATGTCTGTTCTGATAGGGATGCATTTTCCTACTACATCAGGTCGACCAGAAGGAAGCTCCATATAGGGAATCATGCCTCTTCTGATGCTGCTGGGGTAGGAACGGTGGTGCTAAAGCTTACTTTGGGAGCGGAGTTGAAGCTGAAGGATGTGCTGCATGTCCCAGACATCCTTAAAAATCTAATTTCGGGTTCACTATGGTTAACCATGGGTTTAGACTAGTTTTTCAATCTGAAAAGTTTGTACTTAGCAAGTTTGGACAGTTCCTTGGTAAGAGTTATCTAGATAAGGGATTATTCAAAATGAATGTAATGACTGTATGCCGTTTTGGCGATGATGAAATGAATAAGAATGCATCTTCTTTTGTTTACATTCTTGAGTGCTCTGATTTATGGCATATTAGATTAGGACATGTAAATCTAAATGTTATAAAAAGACTGGTGAATTTAGAATTAATTAATTTACTCAAGTAAATTCACAAAGAAAATGTGAAGTTTGTGATAAAGCCAAAATGGCTAAGTTACCATTTCATTCGGTTAAAAGGAGCAATTCACCTTTAGAATCGATACACACTGATGTGTGTGAAAACTAATGGTGGTAAAAGAACTTCATCATGTTCATTGATGATTACACAAGATTTTGCTACTTATATGTTAACAAGCAAAGATGAAGCTTTGGAGGCTTTTAAAAATTATAAAAATAAAGTTGAAAATCAACTTAGCAACCGGATTAAGATCATTTAGAGTGATAGAGGTGGCAAATATGTTGCAACGTTTGAAGAATTATGTACCCAGTGGGGAATAATTCATCAAACAACGGGCCCATATTCACTACAGTCCAACGATGTTGCTAAATTCAAACATAAGACTCTTAAAGAGATGATGAATGCCATGTTGATTAGTTCCGGATTATCTCAGAATGTGTTGGGGGAAGTTGTTTTAACAGCTAACCACATATTGAATAAAATACCACTAAAAGGGAAAGATAAGACTCCTTACGAATTGTGGAAAAATTGTAAGCCTTCTTATAAATACCTTAAAGTGTGGGGGTGTTTGGCTAAGGTTGCAATGCCGGAACCAAATCAAGTTAAAATTAGTCCTAAAATGATCGATTGTATATTTATTTGTTATGCACTTAACAGTAGTGCAAATCATTGAATCAAGGAATGATATATTCTTTAAGAGTATTTATCCTTGTAAAGAAAATATAGATGTATGTTTAAAGAAACGAATGTATTCAGATGTTGCAGAAGGTGTTAATTCAGGCATTATAACATCTGTAATAACTGAAGGTGTTACTTCAGATGTTTCTGGAGGTGTTACTGAAGGTGTTGCTTCGAGTGTTATAACATTTGGTACAACATCTGGTACAACACTTGACGGAATAGTTAACTCAACACTTAATGGTAAAGAACTAAGATGAACTAAGAGGCCTAGGTGGGTAAATCCTATGGACTTGACTTCATAAAATTTATGTTAGATGGTGAGCCAAACTCGATTAAAGAGACTCTAAGTATTCCAGATGCTCCGCTCTAGCAAGAAGCTATCAATAATGAAATTGAGTCCATTCTGCAAAATCATATGTGGAAGTTGGTTGATCTCCCTGCTGGTCATAATCCTTTAGGATGGAAATGGATCCTAAAAAAGAAGTATAAAGTAGATGGAACTATTTATAAGTATAAAGCATGACTTGTAGCCAAAGGCTTTAAACAAAAAGAAGGGTATCATTTCTTTGACACCTATTCTCTAGTAACGAGGATTGCATCTATTCGGGTACTTCTCGTGTTTGCTGCTTCGCACAGTCTTGAGATTCATTATATGGATGTCAAAACGACATTTTTGAACGGAGAAATAGATGCAGAAATATACATGGAACAACCTAAATGGTTTGTTGCTCCCGGTCAAGAAAAGAAGGTGTGCAAGTTAATAAGATCCTTGTACAGACTGAAACAAACTCCAAAACAATGGCATCTTAAGTTTGACAATACGATGTTGTCAAATGGATTTAAAATTAACGAATGTGATGAATGCGTTTATGTCAAAGGGACATCAGAAGCATTTGCCATAGTTTGGCTATACGTAGACAATTTGTTAATCATGGGCAGTAGTTGATAGGTGTCTTTTTATGCATGTTTTACTTGTTTATTTGAGTACAATTTTGGTTGTTTTGTTGTTAGTTTCATAGGTTTTCTATTACTCATGGTTCATGTTACTGTGAGGTAATTTTATAAATGTAGATTGATTATTCGGAGCTATTTTTGGTGAATTTCGGACCATGGATTCATGTCAAAACATACCCCAGGGTTTATGGATGCAAAAACACTCAAAATCCCAAGCTAAACACGTCATTTCGGGGCCTTTTAGGCCCAACACGGCCTGGGTGTGTCGGGGAACACGATTGTGTTCCAACTAGATCAAAAACGAAAAAATATTGCACCAAACAGTGCCCAACACGGCCTTGCCATGTTGTTGAGCACGGGCGTGTTGGCCTGGATGACTGAGAGAAGATACTGCACGGTCTGGCCATGCTATGCAACATGGGTGTGTCCGGATCACTTTCCAGCATCAATTTCTGGCGGAATTTGTGGTAAACTCACCAACCAAGATTTTTGACCACTTTTGTGCACCTTTAACACCCCATTTTGTTGCACAAACACCTCACATTAGCTACACAATTGCATAAAAACAAATATCCAACAACCCAACTCATAAATGGAGCATTAAACTACCAAAAGATGACATTATTGATGAATACTTTCAGCAAAATAATATCAATAAAAGCCCAAGGATGGGGTTTAGGAGAGGACATTGAGCATCCATTATTCATCCATCAGTATTTGAAACAATTCTTTCATTCATAAAAATTGAGTTCTAGAGAGAAACTTACAAATTGTGAGAATAGAGGGAAAGGAGAATTGGGATTAAAGAGCTTGGATGAGAAGTCTTGGAGCAACATCATTGGAGTCAATCAAGAAATAAGTCCATTTGAGATTTTGAGAAAAGATAAGTACACCATGTCTGCAACATTTAATTCTTCTTGTGTAATTATTCTTTTGTCAAAATCATGTGTAGCTAAACTCCTAGTGTTTGAATGTAATAAACTCTAGAATGGATTTGTGATAAGGCTTGTATGTTTTTAATATAATCTTCATGTTTTATGCGATTCACCTATATTATGCTTTGTTTATTCGTATTAATATTTCCAGTATATTGATTTGAACTTTATTCCTCATCGGATAATCAAGAGATTTATGATGAGAAAGAACCTTTATAAGTGAAAGAAGTTGCATGCAATCCTAGATATAGAACGATATAAATCTTCCGAATTAGGGTCAAACCTAATATGGGAATTCATAAATCATTATAATGCAATCTTGGGGGGTTTTAACTATAAAGAAATTTCGGTTAATCAACTTGAGGTTAGGAGTTTTTCACCTTGAAAGAGGGTTTAATTTAAATCGAGAATTTCTACGGTCCATGAAATATGAGATTATGTTAAAAGAGGATGGTAATTGCTTTAGGGTTTAAGGTTGTGTTTGATCTTGTTAAAATCACAAAAACATTCTAGAAGGATTTATATTCCAACAAATTTCTATCTCTTGATCTCTTATGTTACAATTTTCCTTTATTTTATCAATTGTAATTTGTTGATTGTTTAGATTCTTTATTACATATTTTTACAAACCAACCTCTGAAAAATTATCAGATTATATAACAAAAAGACGGTAGTTACTAGTACTCATAATCCTCGTGGGAATGACACCAGGTACTCGGTAATCTATACTATAAAATAATAGGTGCACTTGCCTAAGGTTTTTAGAGTAGCTTTCGAGCAATCAAGGTTTTGGCGCCGTTGCCGGGGAGTGTGATATTAGGAACACTTTATTTTTGTTAATCTAGTCATTTGTGTTTTATTTTTCTTTATTTCTTTTCTTCTTATCTATCTTTTGTTAGCTTTATATAACACTTCCCATCTTTATTTACCGTTGTGTATGCCTACTCGTCGTCGCTGCGGGAATGGCGAAGCCACCGGTAGTGACGCAAACACGGAGGAAAGTATTAACACGGGGTACGAAGAGGACATAGACGAAAGCACTAACAAAGATTTTGTTAATATGGCGGATGAACCACAAAGAACAATGTATGACTACACCAAGCCATCAACGGATGGCACAATATCAAGTATCGTGAGGCCCATTGTTGCCACCAATAATTTTGAAATCAAACTCAATGTCATTCAAATGTTTCAACAACTTGTCCAATTTGATGGTCTACTAGACGAAGATCCCAATAATCACATCGCAAATTTCTTTGAGATTTGCGATACTTTCAAGATCAACGGGGTCTTCGATGATGTTATTCGCCTACGCTTGTTCCCATTTTCTCTTTGGGGACAGGCAAAACAATGGTTAAATACTTTACCCAAGGGGACGATCACAATATGGAATGATATGGCATAAAAGTTCCTCTTAAAGTATTTTCCACCAGTGAAAACTGCCAGATTGAGGAATGAAATCTCTTCCTTTGCTCAAGCGGACGATGGAACTCTGAATGGCACTTGGGATAGTTTAAAAGAATTGTTGCGAAAGTGACCACATCATGGCCTACCTGTTTGGATGCAAGTCCAAACTTTCTATAATGGGCTGCATTCCTCAAGACGGCTGATGATCGATGCGGCAGCCGGAGAAACACTGAACAATAAGACACCGGAAGATGCTCAAGAGTTGATCGAAGGAATGGCCATGAATGGTGTAGGTCCCAAGGGGTGTGAATGTAAGGTTTAGAAGGGGGGGGATTGAATAAACCTTACAAACTTTTCAAATTAGTCCTTTTAAATATTCAGATTAATACTTCACAGTTGTGTCCTTGATAGACAACTAAGTTAGTTAATCAGCAGAGTTAGTCACTCAACAGACTCGACTGAGTTGTTGATAGAATAACTCAGTTGTTTTGACTAAAGACTTAACTCGACTGTGATTTGTTTTTAGCGGAAGACTTAACACCCTTCAATTTGGTTAAGTTTATTTTAATACTTGGTTTTAGCACTCAGTTGATTTTCAATTGGATAGCAAATTTATCAGCAGATAAAAATAAGATGCAAAAATTAAAGTGCTAAAATGTAAATGACACAATAAGTTTTTATAGAGGTTCGAAGATGGGGTAATTCTTCTACTCCTCTCTTCTCCAACTCCTGGAGGAATCCACTAAGTGTTGATCAATATACAGAGTGGTTAACAGTCCAGATACAAGTCTTAATCACACAGCTGACTTAATCCTTTGGGACTCAGTCTGGAGATGCCTTGGTCACACAACGGGCTCCTCGTACGACTCAGCTTCTTCACAGGGCAGCTGCCTTGCTACTACAGCCCACTTGCTCAAGCTTCTTGGATTTGATCACGAAGCCCTCCAACAACTTGAGACTGGTTCGACCTTGAACCTTCCTACAATCCTTCGTGGAATGTAGACCCCTTGTTTCTTCAAAAATTTCCTCTTCAACTGATTGAAGTTATCTTTCCTTCACAAGTGAGTGTTGGATTGATTTCCTTCGTAATGTAGGCTTGAGGATTGATCTTGAATGATTTGAGAATATATTAGGTTACAGTTTCAAATGTTTGCTTGAATGTTCGTGGCTCGAGGTAACCTTCTCACGAGTTATTCCTCGGCCTTTTATAGTGATCTTTCAAAACTCGCCCGTTGAAGAGATAGGCTTATTTTTTAAAGTCACTTGTGGTCGTTGGCTTGTCTTGTTGCGATCCTTGGAATTTCCATTTCCTCGTATGAATGATTCTTTGACTTTTGAGTTCGACATGGTGCAGTGCTTCCCATTGGTTTATTCCTTTTGCACGCTTCGAACTGAGCACTTCAAGAAAGGCAAGTATGGAGGTATTACTTGTTTAAGTAATTCTCTTGATTTACGGCAACGAATCTCTTTCGATTGTCTTGACTTGACCGCATTTTCTTAACATCCCCAGGTGACTTCGAGTCGCCTTCCAATCATTTGATGACTCTCTTGTCACTTCAACCTTGAGACTTGTCCGTCTTGAGTTGACTTGACCGATACTTCACTCACCAGTATCTAAGCCGTACCTTGATCGAGTTCCGTCTTCTCTTCTTTGCCATACTCAGTGCCTTGCGGTGGAGTCTTCCTTCTAGTCTCCGATTGTCTTCTTGCATGTTTAGGCATAGCCGACTTAACCGAGCTCGACCACCCTATCTATTACAATGCGTTTGCAACAAAAATGGGGTGCCAACTTCCTATTCTAAGTTTTACATGGCATTCTCTCAATTTCGTTTTAGCATCAAGATTCTCGACTCTCCATACAAATGACTTGTTGAACAATGTCTGAAGTATCGACTTATTCCACACGCATTGTTTTTTTTTGTTGCCACCATTCCCCGATTTCGATCTGTTATGCCTCTAAAGTCAGCATAAGGTTGGCATCTCTGTTGTCAGTCGTATGTCCATAGAGGCCTGGTGCCTCTCCATCCGTTCAATTTCAGCAAATAATGCCTTGAACACCTCCCGAACTTAATTTGTTTCTTCCGTTGCGGTGATGGCCATGCGGCGTCAAAGTCATAGTCAGCTGGAACGATGGTACGACGGAATGACGAGCTGGTCCGTGGAAACCGCTAGCTCGTTCTATGACTCTTCATGGAGGTCGGGTACCTCCAGGGAGAAAGGAAATGATTCTACAATGGAATCATCACGGCCAACCGGGATTTGTTCAATGATGAGAGGTGCGCGTGAAGTTCCTTTTGGAGTCGAATCTGCTGCGGCTTGGGGGCTGCGCAGTGGACTCATTTCGGGGGTCATTGTGAAGTGGACCCAACGAGCCTCATTTGTCTCAACAGCCTTCGTTGGTCTCATTTGGTTTCTCCAATTGAGTGGGACTGATCCTCGGCCTTATCGGAGCGCCATCGGACGATGATGAGATTTCCATTGGTGGCTCATCATCAAAATTGAAAGTTTGACGAGTAGTCTTGAGATCAGACTTGCTCGTCTTGGCCGGGAACATCCGCAGTGAGTCTTTTGGATGCATCACGGGGATGACTCGACTTCTTCTTCGCCTTCCGATCCCGAGAAAGGTTACATCGGGATTTTCCTGGGAATCATGAAGCGCGCTTATCTCCTTTCGAGATGGATCAATGATAGCAGGAGGGATGTTCTCTACTTGACTTCTTTACCCCAGGAAGTCTCAACCTCCGTGGGCCTTCATTACCTCCTTGATCTCAAGCTGCGGCGAGGCCTTGGACCTCCCTTTCGGCAGTGTCACCTGTCTTAGGGTCTTTGTGGTGGCATCCATTGGAGTCTAAACCCCATGGATTGCACTTTCATCGCCCAGTGTTAACTCCCGGGGTTGTTCCTTCCTCGTGCCTCGACCGCATCAAGCCAGCGTCATTAGCCTTCGAGCAGTTGGCACCTCAGTGAGAGACAGTCTCAATGTCGAGCTTCGTTGTTGATGGCAACTTGTTATTCGTTTTGTGTTTGTACTTTCCCACTTCGCCTCCTAGATTCGTTGTGGAGTCATCTGCAGCATTCTCCGACCTTGCCGCTGCGGTGGAGGGAGTTTCCCCTCGGTGGCGCACCAGGTGAGTGACTTGAATGGGGTCACTCGTCTCCAAACTCCCGGCTGTATCTCTCGAGTGTTCAACCATTGGGGAAGTGGTAGCAAGAACAACGGTGGCGATTTGCTGAACCACTCCCATTGGATCAATTTCAGTGTGTTTTGGAGGACTCTCCTGGTCCCTCCATCATGCTCTTCTCATGAAGAATTCGGATTCATGCATTGCTGTTGCATTTGAAACTCTTCTTCGGCAGCGAAGTAGGTCAGATCCTCATCACTTTCTCATAGAATATCGAAGTGAGAATGCATATGTTCTCGTGGTTCCAGTGAGAGGGCAGATCTTTGGCCTTTTCTCTTGCCTCCTTCCTCGCGATCTCTCCTTCTCCTTATCCTTGAAGATCCGTAGGATATCATGCAGTTTTCTTCATCCATCTTTGGGATCACAGAGGTTAGTCCAAGGAAGTTCAGGTTCCTCTTCTTCTTCGGGATAAACTCAGCCGGTATCTCGCCCGGTGAGTGGCGACTCGGCCAGTTTCTCAAGCTCGGAGTGCTTGATGATTCTTCCTCGTCTCCTAGTTTGTACAGAGGAATTTCTCGGTTCAGAGAGTTTCTTCGAGTCTTGCGCGGCGGGGGCCGGTATTCTTCCGAGGAGCTGGCCGTCTTGGCTTATTAGTTCTCCTCTTTTTGACGATCGGAGAAGGTATTTGAGAGTCCTTCTCGACCGCTGCTTTGGGCAGCGGAGACACGCTGGGGGGGGGTGACTTACTGCAGGGGAGAAGCGAGGTTTGACTTTCTTTGTTGCAGAGCGTGATCTTCTTAAAAGTGCAGGGGCAGCTTTCTTCTTTGGTGGAGAGAAACAATCAGTATCTTCGTGGTGGTGATTCCCCTCACTCGTGTCGCTCTCTTGGCGTAGGCTCTCTTCGTGCGCGAGAGAGGTTTGATCGAACATCCTCTTGTTTACATGGAACGCCTTTCCATGTCTAAGAGGACTCCTTTCACCTCCATCGGTCGGCCAATCACTGGCCATATCCTAGGGATCCTCCAAATGCACCATCTTCCTTGAAGGATTTGTTCCTAGATTCTCGCGTAGTCCGTCAGACAAACTCGGCCAGTTTATTTTCTTTTCTTCAATGATCGCATCATTACGATCAACTTTGCCTTTGTGAGTTGGTCAAAGCTACCAAATTTGATGTCTATGCATTTGGCAACTATGTCCAACAGTTTGTGGTAATCCTCCTTCAAGACCTCTTGTTTTTGTGTAAACTATTTTATCAAAGATAGTCGGGCTTGGCTACTTCCTTCCAAGCGAGCCAGGTTTACATCGCCTTCGTTGATTTTCGATGCTCCTTCCGTTGGTAGTGAGCAAGTGTTCACCAAATCCTTGGCGAGAGATGGTGAGCTTCTTTCCGTGAAGCAGATGACTTTATCCCTTCATCGTGAATCTCAGCGTTCACGTAGAATTGTGCGACCTCCTCCACATAGGTCATCGGATATTCCAACGTCAGAAACGATTTCAGCCCAGACCTTTCCAATTTCTCAGCAATTTTCTTCACTAAGGTGTCGCCGGACCTGTTTCACCATTCCGTCGAAATCCACGAGTGAAAGAGACCCGGTGTGGATTTGCTTTCCTAACTTGACAAAATCATAGGTTGGTGCCATTTTTCAGGATTTCACCGAAGAAAACTTAGAGGTTGATTTGAAGATAGATAGGGTTTTGAGAGATATTTGCCTTTGCTTCTGAAAGAAATGAACGGTTTTGATAATATGAGAGAGAGAAGAAAGAAAGCTCAAGTATGGTTTATGAAAGGACGTGCGGGTGGTTTTGAAATGTGATCGAAATCAACGGCTTAGATGTTGCACGCCGATTTAGCATTTAATGTCTCGTATCTAATGCGGCAAAGCATTTATATCCAATCATAAGCTTGGTGTGCGGCTTTTGCTGTACACGCGTCATAATTATCTTTGACGTAATTCTTAAAAACATTCCCGCTTAGTCAAAACGATTGCGTTTTTGTCACTTTGTTCATAAATGACTAGAACTTTTACCCTTAGTCATTGGTTTAATTCTTCTTCTCACAGTTCTCTTTGTGACTCATTTATCACCTAACTTGGTATAGTTTGTCTTTCGATCTGGTGATTTACTTAGTTGATTTGTGAGTTCAGCTCCTTTTCCTTTTTGTGTTCCATTTCTTTTCTTTGATTCTTCGAGTGTCATTTCACTCAATTAACCCTAACTCATGCTTGAGTTCTTCAAATCTTGACTCACATAGTGGTTTTGTGAAGATGTCACCAATTGTTTATCGGTTGAGATATATTCCAAGATGATGTCCTTCTTTTCAACATGATCTCTTATGAAGTGATATCGACATCGATATGCTTTGTTCTTGAGTGCAACACAGGATTTTGAGTGATTGCAATTGCACTTGTGTTATCACACATGATTGGAATTTCTTTTCCTCAACTTCATAGTCTCTCATTCTTTGTCTCATCCATAGGATTTGGAACTGTGTTTGCCAGCCTATGTATTATGTTTCAAATTGTAGAGGTGGCTATTGAATTTTGCTTCTTGCTAAATCGGAAATCACTGTTTCTAGCATTTGACATGTGCACGAGGTGCTCTTCTGTCAACTCGCATCCAGCATAGTCAGTCGAATAGCCAATTAGCTTGAATCCACCTTCCTTTGGATACCATAAGCCAACTTCTTGGCTTCCTTTCAAGTATCTCAAGATTCTCTTATTTCTTTGTCATATGGCTCTCTTTTGGAGCGATTGAAATCTTGCACATACACCTACTGACAAAGTTGATGTCGGCCGCTGCTTTGTGAGATAGATCAATGATCCAATAAGTGCTCGTATCTTGTTTGATCTACTGAGGCTTGCCATCTGCATCCATGTCCATTTTGATGATGTATTCATTGGTATTTTCACGAAGACTTCTCCTCCATACCAAATTTCTTCATTAAATCTCGATGTATTTTGTTTGACTTATGAAGGTTCCATCCTTGGTTGTTTCACTTGGAGTCAAGGAAGAATGCCACTCTCCCATCATGCTCATTTCAAATTTACTTTGCATGAGGTTTGAAAATTTTTCACATAGCTCTTTGTTTGTGGATCCAAAAATGATGTCATCCACATATATTTGAACAAGCAGTATACTCTTTTTGTCTTGAATTCTGAAAAGTGTTCTATCTACTTTTCCTTTTGTGAATCCATTTTCAATTAAGAATTGTGACAAGGTATCATACCATGCTCTGGGTGCCTGTTTCAATCCATACAAGGCTTTCTTGAGTTTGTATACCTTATCTCCAAGAGTCTTCTGCTCAAATCCTGGAGGTTGTTCAACATACACTTCTTCTTCCAATAAACCATTTAGGAATGCATTTTTTACATCCATCTGATATACAATGAAATTCTTGTGAGCTGCATAGGCAAGAAACATCCTTATTGCTTCCAATCTTGCTACATGAGCAAATGTTTCATCAAAATCTATTCCTTCTTCTTGGCAATATCCTTTGGCTACTAGTCTTGCTTTGTTTCTTACCACAGAACCTTCCTCGTTCATCTTGTTTCTGAACACCCATTTAGTACCAATAACGTTTTGATGGGTGGGTCTTTGAACTAATTCCCATACTTTGTTTCTTTCAAACTAATTCAGCTCTTCTTGCATAGCTTGAATCCAATGTGTGTCATCTAATGCTTATAACACATCTTTGGGCTCTATTTGCGAGATAAAGCATGTGAACATAGCTTCTTGTTGAGTTCTAGATCTTGTTTTGACACCTTCTCTTATATCTCCAATGACAAGTTCTCGGTGGATGGTCTCTCGGCCATCTTACATCAGGTTGGAGTAAGTTGGATTGGATTGATCGTCTAGCAATTTTGTGTTGCTTTGATCAGCTCTCTCGTAGTCACTTAGGCCGCAAATTTTCATTTGTTTTTGAGATTGACTATCTCATCTTCTTCTTCTCGAGTTTATAATTCGACTTGACTTAGATAGGGACTCTTCGTATGGTTGGATGATTCGACTTATCGAGTTGATTCTTCAATGTCTTCTCCATTTACATTTGGCTCATCGAATACCACATGAATGGATTCTTTTGCAACCATAGTCCTTTTGTTGAGTACTCGTAGGCTTTGCTTTCATTTGAGTATCCCGAAGAAGATACCTTCATCGGCTTTAGCATCGAAGGCCTTTAGATTGTCTTTGCCATTGTTGTGGATGAAGCATTTACATCCAAATATTCCAAAATATGCAACATTTGGTTTTCTTCATCCAAATCTCATAGGGAGTCTTTGTCGGTATTTGTCTGTTTATCATACATCTGTTTTGAGTGTAGCAAGTGTGTTGATTGCTTGACCCAAAATCTTTTTGGTAACCCTTGACTAACATGGTCTTGCTGCTTCTTTGAGAGTTCTATTCCTTCTTTACGCAACTCCATTCTGCTGTGGAGTCCTGCTGCCGAGATAGTTCATGACCAATACCATTTTCAATACAATCTGAGTTATTATTCCATTGACAAACTCGGTTCCGTTATCGATCTTATTTTGATAATGGTTTGGCTCTTCTCGTTTTGAATCCTCTTCATTAGCTATGATAGTTTCTGTAGAGTTTCTTTCTTCTTACACATGAATATTGTCCATGTATATCTTGGAGTAGTCATCTACTACCACCAAGGCGTATTTCTTTCCACTTATGCTAATTTGGTTCCACTTGGGCCAAATAGATCCATATGTTGCGGATGCAATATTCTTGTTGAAGATGGGCATGTCTTTTCTTTGAATGATGAATTGATTTGTTTTCCCTTCGACATGCGTCACATATACTCTCCTTTCTACGTATCGAGTCTAGAAGTCCTTCCACAAGACTACTTCTCCGCAAGCTTGTTAATCGTTTTGAAATTCGGTGACTCGGCTTTTTTGTGCCACCAACTTGATTCAAATTTGTGCTTTTTGCTAGTAGGCAGTCTTTGGGTGTAGCGGTTGACCAATCTACTACATACATGTTCTTTATCGCATCCTTGCAACACAACTTCATTCGATTCAACATCCTTGATTTGGCATATACCCATGTTAAATCCAACATTATAGCCCTTGTCATAGAGTTGATGTTGCTTAGCAAGTTGAAGTTGAGTCCTTCAACATATGCAACATCTATGATTTCTAATCCATTCCTCTTGATGGATCCAATGCCTCTTATTTCACCGGAGCTTCATTTCCTCCAAATATGACTTTTGCTCCTTTAACTTCCTTGAATTTTGACAGATTTTTCTTGTTTCTGTCATATGTCCGGAACGACCACTATCCATATACCAGGTTCCTTGGCACATTTGTTCCTTGAACCCGCAATCAAGGAAATTAAGTTTTAGGTACCCATATTTGTGCGGGTCCTGAGGGGTTAGAATTGTAAGATGATCCAACCAACTTATAGCCAAATGATTTGACTCTAAGGGGTTGCCATCTATCAGTGCCATAATCATAATTAATCTTGGCAAATTGCTTGGGGATTCTAGGTTCATACAAATTGTCTCTTTTTCTCAGTATGCTGTATATGTGTTTTGGCAATCGCCTTCTTTGGGTAATTGTGGTGTTTCCGAGTGTAGTGCCTAGGTGCATATGTGTCTTTGATAAAAGCTCTTATACTTTTGGAATGGCCTTTCTTTGAGTTCTAGTCCTTTGCCATTTGGGCTTATATTCCATAAGTCTATCTTTGATAGTTCACATCATTCCAATCACTTGGCTTGGATATTTTCTACCATTCCCGTCATATGTATTTCTTTTATAGATTTTCTGGGGTTTTTGGTAGCTCTGCTTCTTCTTTATAGAGTATTTTCTGTTTGGAGTTTCTTTGAGGAACTCGGTGAATCTCTTCTCTTATCCTTCAGCCGCACTAAAGCTAATTTTGTTTTCCTTTTCCTTTATAACCAAGGCCAGTTTGCTTGTAATTGTGCTTTGGAGTGAATGTGTGTGCAACATTTAGAGTTTTGGATTTTTTAGACTCTTCATTGCTTGAAGATCCTTTTTCCAAAATTACTTTTGAAGTTTGACATATCACAGAGGAGTTAAATCCTAAGCCTGTCTTGTCTCCACATTCTCTTTGACTCATAATAAGATCATCCAATGATTTAGATGCCTTAGTGAATGAGGCAACAACATTTTTGTGGTCATTCTCCCTCTTTTCTATGGCAACTATTTCTGCTATTAACTTAGCATTTTCAGCCTTTACACTTTCATTCTCATCAGCTATTTGACTTAGAGTACTCAGCTCCTTAGTCAGCTTTGAGTTTTGGCTTTTGAGTAGGTTGTTTTCCTCATTTAATAGTGTGTGTGAGGATTTAATGTGTTCAAAATCTTTCATCATTTTGCCTAATGAATCATAAAGATTAGTGGGTGATGAAGTGTGTGTGTCACAGTCACTATCACTAGAATCTGAGTTTGATGAGTTAGAGTGTACCTCATCTTCTTGGTCGAGTTGATCTTGTTCCTTGGCCATCAAACAAATCAGGGCTTCTTCTTGAGTCACTTGAGTAGTCAGCTTCATCTGCTTTTGCTCTGAATCAATTTGTCTCTCTTGACTTGGCTGTCTCGGTGATCTCTGCACCCATCATTGCCTTTTCCTTTTCTTGTCTTATTTCTCTCGAAGACCTTTCTTTCTTCTTCATTCTGTATTTGTTGACTACAGGATATGGGCGATCAATGGCATAGTGACCTGGTTGCCTCAGTTCAAGCATAGATATTCAACCTTTTGATCACTCTTTCCATTCTTGGATTGTGACCCTTTGATATTGACTTTTTGATGATCTGTTCTCTTGGTTGGCCTATCTTCCTTGACTTGGAGGAGCCGAGTGTCTTCGGAAGATTCGCCCTTGCCTTTCTTGTAGTTCTTATTGAAGAACTTGTTGAACCTTTTAACCATCGGGGATATTTCTTACGGATCAATGACTTCTTTGACCTCGCTCTCTTTCCATCCTTAACAATTAGAGCAAATTGTTTTGGGTACAACTGTCTCTTCTCGATCTTTTCTTCTCGGCTCAAATTCGTAGGCTTTGAGATCCGAGAATAGTTCATGGTTGGAGGTCTTCGATAGGTCCATGGAATGTCTTAGTGCCATGACCTTCATTTCCCATTCAGTTGGGAGACTTTTTAGAATCTTCATACACATTTCTTACGTATACTCCTTACCAAGTCGAGATAGCTCGTTGGTGATTTCGTGAATCGAGCATCCAATTGATCCAGGTTTTCTCCGAGATCATTTTGAAGTTCTCAAATTTCTGTCTGACCATTTTGATAATTTGTTTTCTTTGATTTGCTCGAGCCTTCACAAATCAATGTTAGCTTGTCCCGCATTTCTTTAGCCGTTTTGCATGATTTGACTTTATTGAACATGGCTTTGTCAAGGTTTTGTAGAGGATGTCCTTGGCTACATTGTCAGGTTGTATCTTTTTCTGTCATCATTTTTCCATTCGGTTCTTGGTTTTTCAACCATGGTAGGTCAGGTGCAACATCCTTCACCTTTTACCTTTCGACTCTTCTTACAAATTTTGTGTTCACCTTTAAGATTTGCGATGGCCCATCCTCTATCACTATCCACATCTCATCATGTAATCTTTGATAGATGAGCCCGCATACGAATTTTCCAATCATCAAATTCTTCAATTGTGAACATAGGGATGCGTGTCAAATTTGCTTCCATGATAATAAATTTTAATGATAAAAAGAGTTTTGAAAGTTTAAGTACTAAAGCAGACTTTGAAAAGTTTGGAGATCTAGTTCAAGAAGTAACAGTGCGGAAGGCTCAATGAACCAACCCTGCTCCGATACCACTTGTAGGTCCCAAGGGGTGTAAGTGTAAGGTTTAGAAGGGGGTTGAATAAACCTTACCAAATTTTGATTTAGTCCTTTTAAAAGTTCGAGTTGATACTACTGCAATTTGTGTCCTTGGTGGATAGCTAATTTAGTTAATCGGTAGAGTTAGTCTCTCAACGGACTCAACGAGTGTTGATGGAATAACTCATTTGTTAAGTCTAAATTAACTCAACTGTGGTTTGTTTTTTCGGCGGAAGACTTAACACCCTTAAGTTTGGTTAAGTAGAGATTTAGAGCTTGATTTAGTACTTAGAGATTATCTAATGGATAGAAAATATGTCACAGAATTAAACAAATATGATGCAAGAATTAAAGTCTTTGAAATGTAAATGTCACAATAAGATTTTTATAGAGGTTCGAAGATGGGGTAATTCTTCTACTCCTCTCTTCTTCTCCAACTCTGGAGGAATCCACTAGGTATTGATCAAGTATACAAAGTGGTACAGATCCGGATACAAGTCTTGATCACACAACCGACTTGATCCTTTGGGACTCGATGCGAGACGCCTTGATCACTCGGTGGCTTCTCGCACGACTCGGCTTCTTCTGAGGCGTTTTGCTACTTGCTACTCTGACCCACTTGCTCAAGCTCTTTGGATTTGATCACGAAGCCCTCCAAAAGCTCAAGACTTTGTTCGACCTTGAACCTTCCTACAATCCTTCGTGGAATGTAGACCCCTTGATTCTTGATAATTTCCTCTTCAACCGATTGAAGTTATCTTTCCTTCCAGGTGAGTGTTGGATTGATGTTCTTCGTAGTGTAGGCTTGAGGATTGAGCGTTTAATAACTTGAGAATATTTCAGGTTATAGTTCTGATAATTGCTTGAATGTTTTTGGTTTTGGTCACATTCTCTCAGAGTTATTCCTCAGCCTTTTATAGTGATCTTTCAAAAATCGTAGTTGAAGAGATAGCTTATTTTTGAAAGTCACTTGTGGTCGTTGGCTTGTCTTGTTGCGAGTCCTTGGAATTGCCATTTCCTCGTATGAATTGTTCTTCATCTTTTCGAGTTCGACACGGTGTAGTGCTTCCCATTGGTTTATTCCTTTTGCACGCTTCGGGATCGAGCACTTCGAGAAAGGTAGCACGGAGATATTACTTGTTTAGGTAATTCTCTTGATTTACGTGCAACGGATCTTTTTGATTATCTCGACTTGATTGCATTTCCTTGCTTTCCCAGGTGACTTAGAGTCACTTCCAATCATTGGATGACTCTTTGTCACTTCAACTTGAGACTTGGCTTTTCTTGAGTTGACTTGACCGATACTCCACTTTTTGCTCCTTGAAGAGAGTTCCGTCTTCTCTTCTTTGCCATACTCGGTTTGTCTTGCGGTGAGTCTTCCTTCTAGTCTCGGTTGTCTTCTTGCATGTTTGGGCATAGCCGACTTAACTCGGCTTGACCAGCCCCTATTTATTACAATGCAGTTTACAACAAAAATTGGGGTGCCAACTTCCTATTCTAAGTTTTACATGGCATTCATCAAAATCTAAACAATAAATTTCCCAACACACTTCCTTCATCACTGCTTCAACTGTCTTTCTCTTTTCAGCCATTGGTACAGCAGAGTGTTGGAGTGGCAGAGTCACCGGGGTTTTAGCAATCATCAAGGTCACATCTTTCGAACCTTCCCCCTCAACAGACTTCCCTTTCTTCTCTCTTATTACTCCCTCAGCTGTCTTTCCCTACACAGCTGTTTCCTCCTTCTCAGCTTCAGATCCCTTCAGCGCCTTTAGGTATTCCTCTTCCCCCTTTTTGGCATCATCAAAGGAGAGAGGAACCCCTGGAAACAAGCTAGCAAGCGAGAAGTCGAGTCTGTGATAGTTGAGTTACGCCGAATTTTCTGCGGAGTAAGTGCACGAAACTTCGGAGAAGCGGGTGGCGTTGGATTCAATCTGCTACCAACTTCATCTCAGCCATGAGGAGACTGAATTTTCGATCCATATTCTCTTCCACACGCAGGAGCTCGTTCTTATTATGTTCACGCAACAGCTTTATCTCTGTAGTATGAGATTCATGCATTTGTTCAATGTGCTCTTGCAATTTTGTCTTTGCATCAGCATTCTCACTGCCGGACTAACAACTTGTTGAACAATGTCCCGAAATATCGAGCTTCTTCCACACGCATTGTTTCTTCTTTGCTTTTTGCCACCACTTACGGATCCTAACTATTATGCCTCTCAAATCAGCAGTAAGGTTGGCGTCCCTGTTATCTAGCCTCATGTCCAGTGACGCCTGGTGCCTCTCCATCCGTTCAATCTCAGCAAATAAGGCTTTGAACACCTCCCAAACTTCAGCTGCTACCGTAGTTTCAGCTGACGGCCAAGCAACGTCAAAGTCATAGTCATTTGGAACAATGGTGTAGATGGAATGACAGGATCAGTCTGTGGGCGCTCGCGATCATTGTCGATTCTTCGGGGAGGTCGTGTACCTCCATAGAGAAGGGAAATGATTCTATGAAAGAATCATCACGTCAAGGGAATTTGTTCAATGATAAGTGGTGCTCGTGAAGTCCCTTGTGGAGTCGAACTGCTGCGGACTTGGGGAGCTGCGTGATGGACTCTGTTTGGTGGGTCTGTTGTGAAGTTGGCCCTGACTTGCCGAGCTCTTTGTCTCAACAACCGTCGGTCTCAGTGGTTTTCCGAATGAGTTGGTGGTCCTCGGCCTTATCGGGAAGCGTCATCGGACGATGATGAGATTTCCATGGGTGGCTCATCATCAAAGTTGAATGTTTGGCGAGTAGTCTTGAGATCAAACTTACTCGTAGTTGGAACATCCTCGGTGAGTCTTTGGGATCGATCACAGGGGATGACTCAACTTCATCGTCTCCTTCCGATCCCGGAAAAGTTACATCGGGATTATCTGGGAATCGTGAAGAGCACTTATCTCCTTTTCGATGGATCAATGATAGCGGGAGGGATGTTACGTAGCCGATTTCTCTACCAGGGAAGTCTCAACCTCCCGTTGGCCTTCATTACCTCTGCAGTCTCAATGCGGCGAGGCCTTGGACATCCTTTCGGCGGTGTCGGCCTGTCTTGGGGTCATCCGAGGTGGCATCCATTGGAGTCTCAACTCCATGTATAGCACTTTCATCGCCTGCAGTGTTAACTCCCGGGCGATTTTGTCTGTGGCCTTTTGCATCGGCCAGGCGTCATTAGCTCGCAGAGCGATTGGCACTTCAATTTGAGACACAAATCTGGCATCGAGCCTCGTCATGACAACTTGCTTTGTGTATTGATTGTTGTTCCTTCTCCACTTCGCCTCCGAGATGCATTGTGGAGTCGTGCAGACATCCTCCAACCTCTGCGGTGGAGGGAATTTCCCCCTCGGTGGCACACCGGTGAGTGACTTGAAATGGGGTCACTCGTCTCCGGACTCCGGTTGTTTCCACTAAGTATTCAGCCGTTGGGGCATGTGGTGAGACACCTTCATTAGGGGTTGGCTCGACGGGGTCCCCACAATCCCGGTTTCATCGCGATTCCCTTAACACCTTCCTCGAATGAGTGGGAAGTGGTGGCGGCAACAACTTGATGGCAATATCTTTGTACCACTCCCATTGGGTCTATTTCAGTTTGTGATTTGGAGGACTCTCCTGGTCCCTCCATCATTCTTTGCTCATGTAGGATTACGGACTCTTGCATTGCTTCTTTGCATTTGCAACTCTTCGTGGCAAAGAACGGGGTCGGATCCTCATCACTTTCTGATAGGACGTCAAAGTGAGAGTGTGTATGATCGGTGGTGCCAATGAGAGGGCAGATGTTGGCCTTCTCACATGCCTCTGCATCCTCAGCTGCTTTAGCCCATTCGTTTTCTTTTCGAAGCTGCAATATATTGATACAATTATCCTCGTCAAGGGGATGCAACACTGTGTCAACCTCAAGAAACCTAAAGAGTTCTTCTTCTTTAGCAATGAACTCTGGATTTTCAAACTGCACTCTGTATAGGCTCAGCTTCCATTTTCTCCACTCTCGCAGACGATTTTGGATGTCTAGTTACAATAGAGAGTACATGATTACATCGTCTTCATCATTCTCTTGCTGGCCCTTGTTTCCAGGGATTAAGGGTAGGAGAGATTTTGCTCGACCTCCTCGTAGCCTTTCTGTGGTGGAGAAATGACTGGCTCAACAAGGTGATTCGGTTGTCTCGGCCATTCCTTGTTCCTCGGCTATTCATCTCTACAGTGGGTCTTGAGTTGCCTCTGGCTGATCGGCATGAGACTTGGTTGTTTCATCGATCACGCCGGAGACTCTACTTCTCGGTAGAGTCTCGGGTATCTTCTCGGTGAGATCGACTCGGCCGATTTCTCAAGTTCTGAACGCTTGAAAATTCTTCTTCTTATTTTTGTTTGTACCAGAGGGATTTCTGGTTCGGATAAGGTTTCTTCTGAGTCCTGGGCGGCGGGGGCCGGTGCTATTGTCTTCTTCTGAGGAGCTGGCCGTCTTGGCTTATCAGTTCTCCTTTTCTTGATGACCGGAGAAGGTATTTGTGATTCCTTCTCCGCTGCGGCTGCGGCGGAAATGCGGTGCGGGGCGGGTGACTTGGTGCAGGGGCGGGGAGCGATTTCTTTTTCTTTCTTTGGGCAGGGCGTGATCTTCTTAGCAAGCGACTACAGGGTAGCCTTTTTCTTTGGTGGAGAGGAGACATCTGTATCTTCAGGGTCAACTGATTCCCCCTTACTCGTATTAGCTCTCTTAGCGTAGGCTCTCTTCTGTGCCCCAGCGAGGTTTGATCTGAACATCCTCTTGTTTACATGGAACGCCTTTCCATGTCGAAGAGGGACTCCTTTTACCTCCATCGTAGGCCAATCACCGGGCCGTATCCTAGGAACCTCCAAGCGTTCCATCCTCCTTGAAGGATTTGTTCCCAACGTTCGCGAGTCTGCTGTAGACAAACTCATTTGATTCACCTTCTTCTTTTCTTCAAGGATCGCAGCCATTACGATCGGCTTAGCTTTAGGCAATTTGGTCAAAGCCGCCAAATTTGATGTCTATGCATTTGGAAACGATGTCCAGCAATTTGTGGTAGTCCTCTTTCAGCAGCCTCTTATTAGCTGTGTAGACTACTTTCTCAACATAGTCGGACTTGGCTACTTCCTTCCAAGCAGCAGTGTTACGCCAAATCCTTGGCGTAATGATGAACTCCTTTCCATGAACAGAGGACTTGATGCCCTCATCGTGAACCTCAGCGTTCACGTAGAACTGTGCGACCTCTTCCACATAGGTCATCGGAAACTCCAACGTGAGAAACGGTTTCACCGAAGTTTCGGTTTCTCGGCAATCTTCTTCGCTAGGGTGTCGTCGGACCTGTTTCACCATACCATCGAAATCCACAGTGGAGACCGGTGTGGATTTGCTTTCCTAGCTTGACAAAATCATGAGTGGATGCCATTTCTCATTATTTTACCGAACGAAACTTAGAAAATGATCTGAGGATTGAAAGGGTTTTGAGAGAAAATTTTGCTTTTGCTTTCGAGAGAGAGATGAACAGTTTTTGGTAAAGTGAGAGAGAAACGGACGAAATGGTTTAAGTATGGTTCATGAAAGGTCGTGCGGGTGGTTTTTGAAATGTGATCAAAATCAACGGCTTAGATCTTGCACGCCGATTTGCATTTAATGTCTCGTATTTAATGCGGCAACATTTATATCCAATCATAAGCTTGGTGTGCGGCTTTTTGCACAGCCGCGTCATAATTATCGCCGGCGTCATTCTTAAAAACATTCCCGCTTAGTAAAAATGACTGCGTTTTTGTCACTTTGCTCATGAATGACTCAGCTTGCTCCTTAGCTGATTCAATCCTTCTTCTCACTGCTCTCCTAGTGACTCAGCTATCAGCTAACTCGATACAGCTGATTTTTCGATACGGTTAATTCACTTAGCTGAATTACGAATCCAGCTCGTTTTCCTCGTTTCATGTTCCATCTCTTTTCTTTGAGTCTTCTGAGTGTTAGCTCAGCTCAATTAACCCTAACTCATGCTTGAGTTCTTCAAATCTTGACTCACATAATGGTTTTGTGAATATGTCGCCTAATAGCCTTATCGATTGAAATATATTCCAAGGTGATGTCCTTCTTTTCAACATGATCTCTTATGAAGTGATATCGACATCGATATGCTTTGTTCTTGAGTGCAACACATGATTTTGAGTGATTGCAATTGCACTTGAGCACTGCTGTAATTTGCCAGCCTATGTATGTATTCGCCATTTTGTGGAGGTGGCTATTGAATTTTGCTTTTTGCTAAACCAGGAAATTAGCCTATTTCCAAGCATTTGACATGTGCTCGAGGTGCTCTTCGTCAACTCTACATCCAAGATTGTCAGTCGAATAGCAATTAGTTTGAATCCACCTTCCTTTGGATACCATAAGCCAACTTCTTGGCTTCCTTTCAAATATCTCAAGATTCTCTTGGTTGCGGTCATATGGCTTTCTTTTGGAGAAGATTGAAATCTTGCACATACACCTACGACAAAGGTGATGTCCGGCCTCTTCTTTGTAAGATAGAGCAATGATCCAATAAGTGCTCAGTATCTTGTTTGATCTCTGAGGCTTGCCATCCGCATCCATGTCCATTTTGGTGATGTATTCATTGGTATTTTTCTGAGAAGACTTCTCTTCCATACCAAATTTCTTCATTAAATCTACGGTGTATTTTGTTTGACTTATGAAGGTTCCATCCTTCAAATTTGTTTCGCTTGGAGTCCAAGGAAGAATGTCGACTCTCCCATCATGCTCATTTCGAATTTGCTTTGCATGAGGTTTGAAAATTTATCACATGACTCTTTGTTTGTGGATCCAAAAATGATGTCATCCACATATATTTGAACAAGCAAGTATGCTCTTCCCGTCTTGAATTCGAAGAGTGTTCTATCCACTTTTCCTTTTGTGAATCCATTTCTCGAGAAATTGTGATAATGTATCATACCATGCTCACGGGTGCCTGTTTCAATCCATAGAGAGCTTTCTTGAGTTTGTATACCTTATCTCCAAGAGTCTTCTGCTCAAATCCTGGAGGTTGTTCAACATATACTTCTTCTTCCAATAAACCATTAAGGAATGCACTCTTTACATCCATTTGATATACAATAAAATTCTTGTGAGCTGCATAGGCAAGAAACATCCTTATAGCTTCCAATCTTGCTACAGGAGCAAAAGTTTCATCAAAATATATTCCTTCTTCTTGGTAATATCCTTTGGCTACCAATCTTGCTCTGTTTCTTACCACAGAACCTTCCTCATTCATCTTGTTTCTGAATACCCATTTAGTGCCAACAACATTTTGATGGGTAGGTCTTTGAACCAGTTCCCACACTTTATTTCTTTCAAACTGATTCAGCTCTTCTTGCATGGCTTGAATCCAATGTGTGTCATCCAATGCTTGTGACACATCTTTAGGCTCTATTTGTGAGATGAAGCATGTGAACATTGCTTCTTGTTGAGTTCTGGATCTCGTATTGACACCTTCTCTCACATCTCCAATGACTAGTTCTCGTGGATGGTCTCTCAGCCATCTTACATTAGGTTGGAGTAAGTTAGCTGGATTCAGTCGTCTTGCAGCTGTTTTGCTTTGATCAACTCTCTCATCATCACTTAGCTGCAGATTTTCCAACTGTTTTTGAGACTCAGCTATCTCATCTTCATGTGGGTTTATAATTCCCTTGGCTTGACATAGGGACTCTTCGCATGGTTTGTTGATTTGACTTATCAAGCGACTCTTCAATGTCTTCTCCATTTACATTTGGCTCATCAAACACCACATGAATGGATTCTCTGTAACCATTGTCCTCTTGTTGAGCACTGTAGGCTTTGCTTTCAAATTTGAGTATCCCAAGAAGATACCTTCATCGCTTTAGCATCAAAAGCCTTTAAATTATCTTTGCCATTGTTATGGATGAAGCATTTGCATCCAAATATTCTAAAATATGCAACATTTGGCTTTCTCCCTGCCCAAATCTCACAGGGAGTCTTTGTCAGCTGTCTGTTTATCATGCATCTATTTTGAGTATAACATGATGTGTTTATTGCTTCAGCCCAAAATCTTTTAGGTAGCCCTGCTTCACTAACATGGTCCTTGCCTTTGCTTATTTGAGAGTTCTATTCCTTCTTTTCGCAACTTTCGATTTTGTTGTGGAGTCCTTGCTGCGCAGATAATTCATGACCAATACCATTTTCAATACAAGATCTTGAGTGATTAAACTATTGACAAACTCGGTTCCTCTGTCGAGATCTTATTTTGATAATGGTTTGACTCTTCTCATTTTGGATTCTTTTCATCAGTTGTGGTAGTTTTGCGCAGAGTTTCTTTCTTCTTACACATGAATATTGTCCATGTATATCTTTAGTATTCATCTACTACCACTAAGGTGTATTTCTTCCCACTTATGCTAGTTGGTTCAACTGGACCAAATAGATCCATATGTAGCAGGTGCAATATTCTTGTTGAAGATGGACATGTCTTTTCTTTGAATGATGATTTGATTTGTTTTTCCTTCTGACATGCATCACATATACTCTCCTTCTTGTATACTGAGTCTGGATGTCCTTCCACAAGATTGCTTCTGGCAAGCTTGTTAATTGTTTTGAAATTCAGGCGACTCAGCTTCTTGTGCGACAACCAACTTGATTCGGCTGTGCTCTTTGCTAGTAGACAAGTGCTTAGTTTTGCAGTTGACTAATCTACCACATGCATGTTCTTTTGTCTACATCCTTGCAACACAACTTCATTGGATTCAGTGTCCTTAATTTGGCATATACCCATGTTGAATCCAACATTATAACCCTTGTCACAAAGTTGGCTAATGCTTAGCAAGTTGAAGTTGAGTCCTTCAACATATGCAACATCTGTGATTTCTAATCCATTTTTCTTGATGGATCCAATGCCTCTTACTTCTCCTGGAGCTTCATTTCCTCCAAATATGACTTTTGCACCTCTGACTTCCTTGAATTTCGATAGATTTTTCTTGTTTCCTATCATGTGCCTGGAACAGCCACTATCCATGTACCAGGTTCCTTGGCACTCAAATGTTCCTTGAACCTGCAATCAAGAAAATTAAGTTTTAGGTACCCATACTTGCCTAGGTCTTGAGGGGTTAGTATTGTAAGATGATCCAACCAGCCTATAGCCAAATGATTTGACTCTAAGAGGTTGCCATCTATCAGTGCCATAATCATAATTAAATTTAGCAAATTGCTTGGGAGTTTTAGGTTCATACAACTGTCTCTTTTGTCTGTATGCATGTGTATGTGTTTTAGCAATTGCCTTCTTTGGGTAGTTGTGATATCTCTGAGTGTAGTGCCTAGGTGCATATGTGTCTGCTGATGAAAGCTCTTATACCTTTGGAATGGCCTTTGCTGAGTTCTAGGCCTTTGCCAACATTGGCTTTTTCTTTTCTTGTCTTCTTTCTCTGAAAACCTTTCTTTCTTCTTCATTCCTGTATTTGTTGACTACAGGATATGGGCAATCAATGGCATAGTGACCTGGTTGCCTGCAGTTCCAGCATAGATTTTCAACCTTTTGATCAGCTCTTTCCATTCTTGGATTGTCAGCCCTTTGATATTCAACTTTTTGATGCCTGCTCTCTTGGTTGGCCTCTCTTCCCTTGACTTGGAGGGAGCTGAGTGTCTTCTAGAGGATTCGCCCTTGCCTCTCTTGTAGTTCTTATTGAAGAACTTGTTAAACCTTTTAACCATCAGGGCTATTTCCTCTTGGTCAATGACTTCTTTGACCTCAGCTCTCTTGCCATCCTTAACAATTAGAGCAGTTGTTTTGGGCACAGCTGTCTCTTCCTGGTCTTTTCTTCTCGGCTCAAATTCGTAGGCTTTGAGATCTGAGAATAGCTCATGGTTGGATGTCTTGGATAGGTCCATGGAATGTCTCAGTGCCATAACCTTCATTTCCCATTCAGCTGGGAGACATCTTAGAATCTTCATACACATTTCCTTCTGTGTATATTCTTTTCCAAGTGCAGATAGCTCGTTGGTAATTTCTGTGAACCGAGCATCCAGTTGATCCAAGGTCTCTCCTGCGATCATTTTGAAATTCTCAAATTTCTGTACAACAACCGATAGTTTGTTTTCCTTGATTTGCTCTGAGCCTTCACGAATCAATTTTAGCCTGTCCCAGATTTCTTTAGCCGTTTTGCATAATTTGACTTTATTGAACATGGCTTTGTCCAAGGTTTTGTAAAGAATGTCCTTGGCCACATTGTCCAAGTTATATCTTTTTCTGTCATCATTTGTCCATTCGGCTCTTGGTTTTTCAACCATAGGTGATGCTGGGAACAATGACCTCTTCACCTTCAGTGCGAGCTCTCCTTACAGTGTGTTCACTTTTAAAATTTGCGGCGGCCCATCCTCTATCACTATCCACATCTCATTGTGTAATCTTTGATAGATGAGCACATCATCACGAATTTTCCAATCATCAAATTCTTCAATTGTGAACATAGGGATGCGTGTCAAATTTGCTTCCATGATAATAACTTTTCTTTGGTAAAAAGAGTTTTGAAAGATCAAGTACTAAAACAGGACTTTGAAAAATTTGGAGATCTAGTTCGATAACCGGTCTGCGGAAGGCTCAATGAACCAACCGCTCTTATACCACTTGTAGGTCCCAAGGGTGTGAATGTAAGGTTTAGAAAGGGGTTGAATAAACCTTACCAACTTTTCAAATTAGTCCTTTTAAATATTGAGTTAATACTTCATTTGTGTCCTTGATGGACATCTAAGTTAGTTAATCGTGAGTTAGTCACTCACGGACTCATCGTTTGTTGATAGAATAACTCATTGTTTTGACTAAACTTAACTTTCATTGTGATTTATTTTCATTGGAAGACTTAACACCCTTGAATTTGGTTAAGTTTATTTTAATACTTGGTTTTAGCACTCGGTTGATTTTCAATTGGACAGCAAATTTATCAATGAGATAAAAATAAGATCACGAGAAATTAAAGTCTTTGAAATGTAAATGACACAATAAGTTTTTATAGAGGTTGAAGATGGGTAATTCTTCTACTCCTCTCTTCTCCAACTCCTGGAGGAATCCACTAAGTATTGATCAATATACGAGTGGTTAACAATCCAGATACAAGCCTTGATCACACGGTGACTTGATCCTTTGTGACTCGATGCGGAGATGCCTTGGTCACACTGGTGGCTCCTCGTGCGACTCGGCTTCTTCACAGGGCATTTTGCGCTTGCTACTCTGACCCACTTGCTCAAGCTTCTTGGATTTGATCACGAAGCCCTCCAACAACTTGAGATGGTTCGACCTTGAACCTTCCTACAATCCTCGTGGAATGTAGACCCTTGATTCTTCAAAAATTTCCTCTTCAAGCGATTGAAGTTATATTTCCTTCACGGGTGAGTGTTGGATTGATTTCTTCGTAATGTAGGCTTGAGGATTGATCTTGAATGATTTGAGAATATATTAGGTTCGATTCAAATGTTTACTTGAATGTTCGTGGCTCAGGTAACCTTCTCTCGAGTTATTCCTCGGCCTTTTATAGTGATCTTTCAAAAGTACGCCCGTTGAAGAGATAGGCTTATTTTTTAAAGTCACTTGTGGTCGTTGGCTTGTCTTGTTGCGATCCTTGGAATTTCCATTTCCTCGTATGAATGATTCTTGACTTTTGAGTTCGACATGGTGCGGTGCTTCCCATTGGTTTATTCCTTTTACACGCTCGGAACCGAGCACTTCAAGAAAGCGAGTATAGAGGTATTACTTGTTTAAGTAATACTCTTGATTTCGTGCAACGGATCTCTTTCGATTGTCTTGACTTTTGCATTTTCTTAACATCCCCAGGTGACTTGAGTCGACTTCCAATCATTGATGACTCTTGTCACTTCAACCTTGAGACTTTATTTGTCTTGAGTTGACTTGATCGATACTTCACTCATTGCATCTGTTTGCACCTTGATCGAGTTCCGTCTTCTCTTCTTTGCCATACACAGTGCCTTGCAGTGTAGTCTTCCTTCTAGTCTCCAGTTGTCTTCTTGCATGTTTAGGCATAGCTGACTTAACTCAGCTTGACCAGCCCTATCTATTACAATGCAGTTTACAACAAAAATGGGGTGCCAACTTCCTATTCTAAGTTTTACATGGCATTCATCAAAATCTACAAAATAATTTCCCAACAAATGGCTACCAATGTCAATCCATACGTGATAAAACAAACAGGTCAATGGGTGTTTTTAATGCAGATGAAGTGGTTACTCTAGCTGCACAAGTCAAAGCTTTGACCCAAAAGATCAATAATGCTCCTAAACCACCACTGCAAGTTTTATCTTGTGAAACTTCCGGAGGATCTCATAATCATCAAGAGTGTCCACACACAATACCACAAGTTGAACATGTCAATTATGTTGGGAACCAAGCCCAGAATCCTCCGATTAATCCTTTTAGAAATATGTATAATCCTGGGTGGCGACAACATCTGAATTTTAGTTGGGGTAATTAAGGCCAACCACATCCTAATCCCAATCTGTATCTACACAAATCTCTCGGATTCTAGCCAACCCAAGGAAACCCTAACTTGGAAGAACTCATGGAAAAGTTTGTGCAATGCACAGATGCCCAGTTCCAGACAGTCAAAATATCCTTAAGAAATCAAGAGGCATCTATCCATAACTTGGAAAATCAAATAGGCCAGATTGCGAAAATGATTTCTGAAAGGCCGCAAGGAAGTTTGCCGAGTAACACTGAGCCAAACCCAAGGGAGCACGTAAAGGCAATTACCATCAGTTTTCCACATGAGCAATATAATGCCAACACCCCCATGCAAAAATGCGTGGAGGATAACAAACCCAAAGAAAAGCCCAGGAAAAAAGGTGGTTGTAGAATACAAGCCCACGATCCCTTACCCGAGTTTAACTGAAAAAGATAGGAGGGAGGACAAATTTGATAAGTACCTTGAGTCATTCAAACAATTACATACCAATATTCCATTTTCCAACCTCCTTCAAAACATGCAAGGTATCTAAATGACATCATTTCTAATAAAAATAAGCTTAATGAATTACAAAATATGCAGTTGAATGATGAATGTTCTTCCAATAAACTACCATAAAATTTTAATGATCTAGGTAGTTTTATTATTCCTTGTAAAATTGATGGTTACATGTTGGTAAGGCAATAACTGACTTAGGAGCTAGTATCAATTTGATGTCTTATAAAACATTCAAGCATATGGGATTAGGTGAACTTAAACCTACTAGGATTGACATTCAATTAGCCGATAAATTGATTAAACATCCTAGAGGTATTATTAATGATGTGTTAGTCAAGATTGATAAATTCATGTTCCCAATTGATTTCGTTATTCTTGACATGCATGATGATATTGAGAATCCCTTAATTCTAAGGTGCCCATTTTGGCTACTGCAAAATCACTCACTGATGTGCATGGTGGGAATTGGGAAACTCACTTTGAGAGTATGAGACTAGCAAGTTATCTTTAAAATTCTTTTGACAAATTCTATTGATAAAGATGATACATGTTTTTCTATAAACTTGATTGGCACAAGGATGAACAATATTTTGCTTGATATGACATCTAACGAACTCTAGAAAGCTTGTGTTGTTCAATGTATAGATGCATCCACATAAAAATTTCTATTTAGGGATGTCATGCGGAAAAAATGAGGCCATCAAGGTCAATGAGAAGTGTTTGGAACTCAAATTGGGTGGCAGTGTTGATCAAGACTATAAGGATTATAATAAGCTCGAGGCTCCACCCAACTAATCTCCACATTTAGGTGAAATAGTCCAGCTATACGACTCAAAAAAGCGCTACTCAGAAGGCAACCCGATATTTTGTGTGCGTTTGTTTTCTTTTTATTGTTTTCTTTAAAATTGTCACAAGTCCTTAGAGTCATTTACAAATCAAATTTTGGTTTTCTAGAGAGTTTAAAAAAATTCCAAAAATTCATACCGGACACGGGTGGGCCGTGTTCGTGAACACGGGCGTATTCTGGGTGTCTTTTAAAACACACATGTGAAAACAATTGCAAAATTCGTACCCAACACGACCATGCTTTTATTCCCAAAAAACAAAAAAAACACACAACCCGTGTTTTTGTGTTTTTGGTGTGTTTTACCCTTTTTCATACTTTTCTTCGCCACAACAAACTTTGTATGCCTTTCTATGTTGTGTTAATTGGGATGAGCTTTACGGTATTCAAGTAGTGTGTTGTTTATGCTTGCATAGGTATGACAATGCCGATGAAGATCCCTTAGTGAACAACTCATGGTCGCTCTACAACAATCTCACTCTTATAGTACGGTTGTGTTTTTTCCTTTTCCCCTCTTTTCCTTCATTATAATTGATTTTATTTTTGTGTGTTTTGTGTGTGTGTTCATCTCTTTCTTTCACATTGAGGACAATGTGAACCTTTAAGTTGGAAGTAGACACAATTGCATGCTTAGAATGTTTGTGTGCCTATTTTTAATTAGAGTCTATTGATAGGAGTTATGATTTTTCAAGGAAACAAATTGAGTATTTGTTAGTCAATATTTGGCCCAGTTACACATGAATTAGCATATAATTTGTATTTTAAATGCAAAGCAATTGATTGTCTTGAATATATTGACATGGATGTGGGTTAAATTTAAACGAGACTTCTAACACTATGATACTTGATTTGTTAAAACATATATGATGATTCTTTGGGCAATAAAAGTCTGAGAACTCTTGATTTAATGATGGTTAGCTAGTTGTTAAACCAAGCCAACGAACCAAAAAGAAAAAAGGAAAAAAAAAAGACAATGGCAAAAAAAATGGACAAATCGAGGTTATACTCCTCTATTTGTTGTTGCTTAGTAACTAGGAGCATTCATGAGTCTCATATTTGTCTTTTACGTATAACGGCGATACAAATATGAGTATGGGGAACCACCCTAGGAGTTTTTGAACTGAAATTCAAAATATAAACCTAGTGGAAGCATGCCTCAAAACGGCCTAAAAACGAAAAAAATTGAAAAAAAGAGAGAATGTATATTCCTTGAATTCTCATTCCAATAAAGTTCAAGAAGCTTGGTTATATGACTAGTAGGCTAACTACAAAGATCTATTGAGTTCTTGTATTTTCATGGTGTTATTGAATTGAAGTTGTTCATAACTATCAGTATTTGTGGAGTGATGATTTCAAGAATAATTCCTGCTGATATTGCATTCTTACTTGACAATTGACCTTTTTGCAAAATGAAAACACAATCTCTCTTATATGTTTCATTTATTGAATTTCTCCCATGGTTTTATGTTTTGCTTGAGGACAAGGAATGTTTTAAGTTGGAGGTGGTTTGGTAATTGTCTTTTTATGCATGTTTTACTTGTTTATTTGAGTACGATTTAGGTAGTTTTGTTATTAGTTTCATAGGTTTTCTATTACACATGGTTCATATTACTGTGAGGTGATTTTATTGGTGTAGATTGATCATTCGGAGCTATTTTTGGTGAATTTCGGACCATAGATTCATGTCAAAATATATCCCGGAGTTTGTGGATACAAAAACGCTCAAAATCGCAAGTTAAATGCGTCACTTCTGGCCCTTTTAGGCCAAACATGGTCAGGGTGTGTTGGGGAACATGATAGTGTTCCAAATAGATCAAAAACGGAAAATATTGCACCAAACAGTGCCCAACACGACCGTGTTGGCCTAGGTGACTGATAGAAGAAACAACACGGTCTGGTTGTTGCTATGCAACATGGGTGTGTCTGGATCACTTTCTAGCATCAATTTCTGGCGGAATTTGTGGAATACTCAGCAACCAAGCTTTTTGACCACTTTTCTGCACCTTTAACACCACATTTTGTTGCACAAACATCTCACATTCCCTACACAATTGCATAAAAACAAATATGCAACAACCCAACTCATAAATGGAAACTTAAACTACTAAAAGATGACATTATTGATGAATACTTTTAGCAAAATAATGTCAATAAAAGCCCAATGATGGGGTTGAAGAGAGGACATTGAGTATCCATTATTCATCCATCAGCATTCGGAACAATTCTTTCATTAATAAAAATTAAGTTCTAGAGAGCAACTTACAAATTGGGAGAATAGAGGGAAAGGAGAGCTTGAAGGAGAAGGCTTGGAGCAACGTCATTGAAGTCAATCAAGAAAGAAGCCCATTTGAGATTTTGAGAAAAGATAAGTACACCATGTGTACAACATTTAATTCTTCTTGTGTAATTTATTCTTTTGTCAAAATCACGTGTAGCTAAACTCCTAGTGTTTGAATGTTATGAACTCTAGAATGGATTTGTGATTAAGGCTTGTATGTTTTTAATAATCTTCATGTTTTATTCGATTCACTCATATTATGCTTTGTTTATCCGAGCTAATATTTTCGTTATATTGATTTGAATTTTATTCCTCATTGGGTATTCGAGAGATTTTGTGAAGCCCCGATTTTTCCGAAGCTATTAATTGATCCTTATGGTCGTTTATACTTTTGATCGACTATTTTACCGCGTCATTTTGACGGGTAATTATTAATAATATATACATTTTGTATTTTATTTAATTTTATTTAATTACTTGTGATCATGATCATCATTAATTCTATTCCTGATTTATGATCATTTGATTGATCATTATTACTATTTTTGTATTTATTAGTCACCTTAGAATTTTAAGAGACTATTTATTTTAGAGACTTTTACCTTATAGATTAAGATTTTGATTTAGATTAAGTGATCATGAGACTTACAAGTGATCAAGGAAATCACTAATTATTTTAGAGATTGATATATTTCATCTATTATCATCAAATTTGGGACAAAAAAAAATATATATGGAATTACCAAATTACCCTTGAAGTGGACGGCCAATATGGATATTTTTGGGATAAAAATATCATCCAACTCTTGTACACCTACACCATATATTAGTCATCTTGTGTATAATTATATCATTAATTCAAACATTATACACATCATCTTATACACCAATTCTTTATTACTATTTTTCCCAACTTATTCTATTCTGCCCAACATTCTCCTTATTCCTCTCAACATTCCAATTTGACCCATACTTTGACTTGCATTTTTGTCTCCATGCAAGAGACAAATTACAAGACACAATTTGATCAAAATTTTCTCCCCCTCTCTCTCATACTACACGGCCATATGGCCTAATTGCACAAAAATTCATCTCAAAATTTCACCAAGACATTTGATCTTCCAAATCAATTCTCCTCCTTCTCTCTAAAAACTCCCAACTTCTCTCTATTCTTCTTTTCACTTTCTTCTTCTATACTTAGAAAATTTTTCAACATTTCCCTCCTATTCTTCACAAAAAAATCGAACCATCATCATACAAGGTAAGAAATTTTATCTTCAATCCATTTTTGGATATCACATTGTTCATCTCTTCCACCTTCTTAACTTAAGTTTGGATTTGGTTTGGAGGTACATTTAGAAGACCTTGAAGATTAGAGTTTGACAACATTTTTGAAGAAGGACCTCAAGCATGAAGAAAAAAATAGTAGAGGAAATTAGACTACAAGGTAAGAATTGAGTACTAGACCCCTTCTCTCTTACTCTTCCTATTTTTTTTCAAATTTTAACACTTTACCCCTTTTTCATTTTTGAGAAATAGGGGCTGACCTTAGGAGATTTTGGAGTTGAGCCAAATTTTCCAATTTTTTTGAGCTTCAACTAGTCTCCAAACATCTACTATACAAGGTAAAGTGTAGTCCATTTCATTTCCTTATTTTCCTCTCTTTCTCCTTAATTTTTCTCTCATTTTTCTAACTCCAATTTTTAATATTTTCTTGACTTAGGGGCTGACCTAAGAAGCCTCATCCAAAAATTGTGAAATTATCCTTTTATTTCACAATTTCCAAATATAAGGTGGGTGGAAAAATATTTTCCAACTTTTAGGTGTTCTGATTAAATGCATGTAGAAATTTTGATCATGAGCCTTGAGATATATATAATTTATGTATTGCATGTCAATTTTATATATCAAATCATGAAAATTCTCAAGAGTTGCTCAAAATTACTATTTATTGAATTTTAGGTGCATGCATGTACACTTTAATATTTTAATTGATGAATTCTTGTATGTATTGGACATGCATGTGTATGATCTTTAAAATCTATGTTTTGGATTACTTATAACCTGGAAAAGTCGAGCATAATTGATTAAATTTCAATTTTGGACTTAAAAATGCAAAAATAGAAAGTTGGTGGACTAAATTGCAAGAAAATAAAAGTTAAAGGACCCCTCTGCAAATTTCAAAATTTGGGACTGTACTCAGGTTCAAAAATGACTTTTGGACATTTTAATAAAGTTTTAAGAGTTTTAAGATAAATAAAATCAACCTTTGAAAGCCCAAGGACTAGATTGTAAAATTTTGAAAGTTTAAGGGCTACTTTGCAATTTTTAAAACTGTACCAGACCTTAACTTTAAAATTTGAAATTTTTACTCTTAAGGTACTGGGAATTACATATTTTAAAAGTATTCCAAAAATTCAAGTGGTTAGGGCTTGGAAAGCAATTTTACAAAAATTGAGGGACTAATGTGTAAAATATTAAACTTGAGGGCCCAAATGAAATTTTCAGGACTTATGCAGCCCATGCACCTGGAAATACTAACTTAACTATAACTTAATTATATTTTGGACCCAAGGTTCAAATTTCATAACAATTGGACCCCTAAAAGCCTTAAAGGCAATTATTTCAAAATGGGACAAAAATGATATTTTCAAAAGTTAAAGGACCTACACATATTTCTTTTAAAAACTGCTTTTGTCCCAATATCTTACTAACCTTAGTTACATTTTCCAACTGGAATCACATTAAAAGCCCTTCCGGTTTGTGAGTTCCGAATTTTTAAAACTTAAGGTCCGAATTGGCAATTTTTACAAATTTGGGGCCAATGTGAGAATTTACAAAATCTCGACTTCCAAATTTTAAAAACCTGAATCTCTGGACAATTTTGAGAATTTAGGAACTGACCTCTTAATTTTTCAAAGTCGGGATATTTAATTATTCAATTTTTAACCCCAAAAGTGTTGGTTTTTACAAAACGGGGCTAAATTACAATTTTTCTTTCATAAAGGACCTAACTCAAATTATTTTTTCTTTTACTAAAATAGCCCTGGACCCTCTGACTTGGAGATTTAATTAAAGTATTTTACTTTCCCAAAAACCCTTGACTTATCGGATCAATTTGACCGATTAATACCCGATCGCGGAGCGACTTCCTCGCCTTGCGAATTGAATCTATAACGGGACTTATGTCCTACCTAATCTTTCAAGATATCGAAGTTTGCTTATCCTTCTGATAATCATCTTCATCAAAAAACTCCACCAACGCCATAATTGTCACTCGCGTTTTTCAAAAATTTTCCTAAACGCTTCCTGAATCAATAATACTCATTTGCACAGTTGGTTGCCTGTAATTGTAATTACTTTCTGCTGAGTCAACTTGGTGTGTCGAAGCTCACGATCGTAATGGATACGTCGGGTATGGGAAGGCGGGCTCGGGCCGCTATTCCACTCTTCCCCATCGCCCTAATCCCGCAAGGCGAGGGACGGAGTTTGTCCAAGGGAAGCGGGTCGTAGTAATCGAGGTATAATCATGATTATGACAGATCAGAGCCTCGCCACTCAACTGTGGATTTTGTCTTTGCCTACGGAGCGATAAGGTGCGGTCTTGGACCATCCGATAGGAAGTTACAAGGAAGAACGAAGGAATCGCTCTCCGATCCACACGATTAGGAGTTATCGGACCCGTTTTGGTTGGCATTACATTTTGCACGCAACCGCTACCTTTTTTTGCAGATCGTTGGCGCTACAAACCGTGACGCAACCATTATTTGCCTTGCATAGGATTGGCCTTACACTTCCGTACCCAATCCTACCTGTCTTGACTGAATCACATAGTGCTTGTGTGACCATGAACTGTTTTCTTGAACTGTATAAATATACTATTGTATTATTTTATCACGACGCTTGCGAACTGTGTGCGAATTCATGCATCATACTCACGTGTTTTCATATAACTATTTTCTCACATTAACTATATTGCGCCACACTCGCACACGATCACCCCATCCACTGAGATTTTTGTCTCATCCCCACATGTTTTCTAACCTTAGATGAGGATTTCGTTGGAGACCTTATACTACGCTTGTTGGATTTACTATTTCTTGTTGTTGATTGGACTCTTTTCTTATGTTGTTGTCGGACTTTGGTATTTCGTTCCATTCGGGTTTGTAATTGAGGGGCGTAGGACCCCTTGACTTTAAGTTGCTATTTTGTTGACTTTCGGGTTGTAATTTGGATGATGGATTGTAAACTTTAAGTGGTAACTTGTATCTGTTATTTATTTTCGCTGCTATTTAGACTCTGACTCATTGGGTTCTCATTGATATTTGTCTAGACTGCTTGGTTATTGTATTTAAGTTGTGGATCGTCGTCGCGTCCCGTTTGGGGCGTGACAGATTTATGGTGAGAAAGAACATTTATAACTGAAAGCGAGTTTCATGCAATCCTAGATATAGGACGACATAAATCTTTCGGATTAGGGTCAAACCTAATATGGGAATTCATAAATCATTATAATGCAATTTGGGGGTTTTAACTAGAAAGAGATTTTGGTTAATCAACTTGAGGTTAGGAGTTTTTCACCTTGAAAGAGGGCTTAACTTAAATAGGAAATTTCTAAGGTCCATGAAACATGAGATTAAGTTAAAAGAGTGGTAATTGCTTAAGGGTTTAAGGTTGTATTTTATCTTGTTAAAATCATAAATACATGCTAGTGGTATTTACATTCGAACACATTTCTCTCTCTTGATCTCTTATTTTTTAATCTTCCTTTATTTTATCAATTGTAATTTGTTGGTTGTTTAGATTCTTTATTTTTCTATTTTTACAAACCAACCTCTGAAAAATTGTAAGATTAGATAACAAAAAGATGGTAATTACGAGTACGCATAATCCTCGTGGGAATGACACTCGGTACTCGGTAACTATACTTTAAAACGATAGGTGCACTTGCTTAAGGTTTTTAGAGTAGCTTTGGAGCCATCAATAGTCATGATACTATCATGGAAACTAGAAGAATGTTAAAGAGGAACTTTGACATGAAGGATATGGGGACTGTTGATCGATCCTAGGGATAAAACCAGCAGGACTTCTAGTGGAATTATCTTGTCCCAATCCCATTATGTGGAGAAAGTGCTCAAGAAATACAATGCTTTTGACGGTTCACCGTCAAAGACGCCCATTGATTTAAGTGTAAATCTTGTTGCTAATAAAGAAGAACCAGTGGCTTAGATGGAATACTCACGTATAATAGGCAGCCTGATGTACATCACAAATTGTACACATCCAGACTTAGCCTACCCTCTAAATATGTTGAGTAGGTTCACAAGCAATCCAAGCCATGAGCATTGGAAAGCGTTAACCATGGTGTTAAAATACTTGAAGTATACCTTGGATTATGGGCTATACTACTCGAGATATCCAACTGTAATTTAATGTTATAGTGATGCTAGTTGGATTTCGAATTCGAAAGATTCTTATTCAACTCTAGAGGATACATATTCACCAATGGAGGTGGTGTGGTATCGTGGAAGTCCATGAAGCAAACATGTATAGCTCGGTCCACCATGGAATCTGAGTTTATAGGTTTGGACAAGGCTGGTGAAGAAGCAGAGTGACTTTGAAACTTTATGGAAGATATTCCATGTTGGAGAAATCATGTGGCTTCTGTGATGATTCATTGTGATTGTCAAGGGCTCTAGGAAGGGCACATAGAAATATGTATAACGGTAAGTCTCGACATATTCGTCAGAGACACAATACTGTTAGACAATTGATCTTAAACAATGTGATGTCAATTGGCTACGTAAAGTCAAAACACAATTTGGCAGATCCTTTGACAAAAGGGCTGAATCGAGATCAATTGAGTAAATTGCTAGAGGGAATGGGCTTAAAGTCCACAAAGTAAAATAACTATCATAGTGGTAATCCAAACATGATGACTGGAGATACCAAGAACTTAGTTCAATTGGAAAACTATGCTACGAAGGTTATATTGTAACACTTGGAAACAATGTTTTAACCTATCCCTAGAGAGCAATACCAAGTGTTGGTACACGTGCAAAGTTGTGGTGAGGCTAAGTCATTTGACTTTTAATGATTCCTACACCTCATTGAGGTTGAGTATGACAGGATACTCGGATAGGAAATCACCTATATAAGTGAGAAGTGCGGGCCACTTCAAAGTAACACTTATGACTCCAAAGAGGTGTCTATGGCCGAAATGTACACAAAACGTGAGAACATAAGGTGTTGAGACCTTATTGTGTTAATATTGTTGTCTCGGGATACACCATGGAGGGATAGTTCAAGGCATTGCGTCCACTAAGCCTCCAGTGTACCCGATGGTATTGACTACGGAAGGTTCAAAGCCACAAGCTACCTTTTTGGATGCAATATTGTCTTTTGAGGACTGGTTTGCATGTTTGCATTCATGCATGCATTAATTTCCACTCATCTGGAGGATTGTTGGAAATTTAGGTTTTGAGAAAGTGGGCGTCGACCCAACTTTGACCAAATTTTTGGTGGCTAAGAATTTACTTTTGGTGGAGTAAATTGTATATAATTGATATACGTTCCGAGTAGATGTTCGTAGTAGTTTTTATTTCTCAAAACAAAATTTCAGCGAGTGAGAAATTAGTACACAAAGTTGGCCACACGAATGCGCATTATGTAAAGGGAGTTGAAAGGTTTTTCCTCATCCCACATAGATTATGAAGCTTTGTTTATCCTAGTTTAAATACTAGAAGATGTTATTAGTTGAATATACTATATCATAAGTGGATGATCACAAGTGGGCCGGCCAACCCTCTGGGCCTGGTGGTCCAGGTCCACTACACTTTTGTCACTAAAAAATGGGCTTGGCCTAGATTCAAATGACTGTTGGGCCGCCTAATGAACCTGTACATTGTAGGTGTCCAGATTCATAAGTGTCTATTGGAGTCTATAACTCCTCAGATAGTGGCATTGATTGGGTTGTAACTCCCCATAAAGTGGTCAACAATGGGGGTTGTAACACCTGGCTGTTACATGGAGGACAATGCCCACTAAATTACCAGAATTAATTCCCTGTAAGTTGGATTTTGCTGCCTATATATAACATGGATTCCATTGTAGATTTTACATAGAAAAATCCTTATCTCTCTACATATTTCTATTTTACAAATTGAATCCTCATGAGGAGAGTATTTGTTAGGTTAATACATATATCGATGGGGTGTTTGTAACAACTTAAGTGAGCATTTACAATTTTGACAGATAACTGAAGTTTTTTGTAGTCAGGATAAACCTCAGTGATCGTTTTTGTAATAATCCCTAATGTCAATGATCAAAATCAGTCTTTACTCAAGAATGCTCAAGAAGCTCCTCATTCTGCAGCGGCTTCAATCTCAGGTAATATTGTTGCTTGTCATAATGTTGTATCATCTGATATTAAATGGATTTTAGAGACAGGGGATACATATCATATATTGTGTAATAAATTATTCTATACTCACACTCCTACCCCTATTTTTATTCCTATTGATCTGCCTGATGGTAGTACAACAATGACAACTCACATTGGGGATATTAGAATTTCTGATACTCTAGTTTAACACAAACTCTATGTGTTCCTGCATTCAATTTTAATTTGGTATTTGTCTCTAAGTTGGCAAATTATTCAAATTGTGTTGTACATTTCTTGCCCTCAAATTGTATATTGGAGGGTTTGAAAAACAAGATGATGATTGGTTCTTCTAGACAACAAGGTGGCCTTTATCATCTTCAATTTTCCCTCTGCTGTTGCTTCTATACAGATAGATATTGCCTTGTGGCGTGCTAGGCTATGACATATATCAGCTAAACGATTGTATATGTTACCTAATTTCTCTATTTCTAAAGACAAGTTCGAATCTTGTGATGTATGCAATTTAGCAAAACAAAAGAAATTAGCTTTTCCTGAAAGATCTACTGTTTCAGAATCTGTTTTTGATATTGTTCACTGTGATGTTTGGGGCCATTTTTCAATTATATCGAATTTTCATGCAACTCGAATTGTAATATTCCGGATAATGTACTACATGGCTAGTACCACAAATTGTTATTAATAAATATAGCTTTAATTTCAAAATTCTTAGTATTTAACTACTAATTTTATTTTATTCTATTTTATATAACTTACTAATTGCTAATTACTAAGTATCCCTAAGTCTATAATTTCATTAGCTTGTGCACTATGATTTATTAGAATCAAACCATAGAGATTTAAAGTGACATATTAAGATAATAGAATATAGGATGTTTGACTTATATAAGTAGACTAAGTTATAATAAAAGTGATAAGGGGAATAAGAGATGTGATATTGGGATTTAATTATCACAAAACAAAAACAAAAAAAAAGAAAAAATGTAGGAGGATATTGTGTGGGGGATGACCAAGAGGAGTAGAGGATGGGAGCAATATCACTAAGATGAAAACACACATCAAAAGCATGTCCCTTTGCCTTGTCTTTTTCCCCTTGTCCTATTCACTTCAATTGCAAGCCTTCTCAAGCCCCAAGAAGACTCTTTTGCTTCCTCCAAGCATGCTCTCCTAGCTAACTTCCAAGAAAAAACATGAATACCTAGTTGGGGAGGGAGGGGAATGGGGGGGGGGCGGCCACATGAGGTCTTAAGGGAGGAAGACTTTATTTTTCTCCACTTTAACGAATAGTTAGACATTTTCACCAAAGAAAACAACACTCTCTCCCTCACAAATCCTAAAAGGCCAAAAATTGGAGGAAGATAAGGTAAGAATCTGTTCAACACATTCCTTCAAAAATTCAAGCCTTGTCCTCTTCACCTCTAACTTGAAACTCCACTCCTTGTAGCTTGAAGAAGGAGGGCCGGAAATTTGGGAGTATTAGGCTTGAAGGTTGAGACTTAGAAGGCTTTTAAGAAGACTAATGATCAAAGGTAAGACCTTTAACTATAATCTTCCTTATTCCTTTCTCTTTTTTTATTTTTCTTTCATTTTCTTGACGCCAAAACTTCCAATTAGGGGCTGCGCTAATAAAGCTTTGGGACATTAAGGAGGTATTCGAAGGAGGAGAAGCTACCTAGACCAAATAACAACTAAGAGACTAGAGGTGAGTGAAAACTCTTTCAAAACTCTCATTATATTACATAAAAAGCATGATGATGCATGTGTTATATGATGTATAATACTTTGTCAAATTTTTCAGTGTTACTTGCTCGGGCAATTTAAAAAAAAAATAGATATAGTATGATTTATTGGCAAAAATAATAAATAGTCTAAAATTGCTCTTTATATGCTTTTATGAGATTTTTTATACATTCGAAAATAGCTGAGATAGTATGAGATATATATTTTTACATGTTATATATTCTAAACTTATGAATTGTTGAAAGAAAAATTGAGCTTGGGCAATTTTTGTAATTTTTGCAAAATATAAGGCCAAATGTGTAAATTTTGAAACTGAGAAGGACCACATTGTAAAATTAAAATTTTTGGATCCTATACACTGTAAATAATTTGTATAAGTGAAAAATAATAAATAGGACCCTCCGGGTCAAGCAAATACAATTAAAAGATTAGTTAGACACTAAAATAGATATTTTAAAACTCTTACTAGACATCACTGTAATTTTCGAAAATATGGACAGTCGTTGCCCCAAAAATAGTATGGAATTATTTTAGATAACATTTTGGACCCTTGGTCCAAATTTTGTAGAAATCGGACTTGAAACGAGCCCTAGACAATAAAATCACCTTTGGGGACAAAATGTAATTTTCGAAAATCCGGGACTTAACCTGCAAAATTTCCAAAACTATCTTTTATATTCAAATAATATGGTCCTAATAAAATTTCTTGGCTTAGAATCACTTTAAAACCCATCCCGGTCAAAGAGATATTTATTTTTAAAAATATCGGGCCTAAACCGTTGTTTTTGGAAATATTAAGGACTAATCTTCAAATCTCGAAAACCTGTATGGAGACTCTGAACATATAATACTTCGTAAATTTTATAAAATATAAAAACTGACCTTGGCTTGATCCGAGTTCGGGATCAAAATTTATTGAATTTTAAAACTCGATATGGAAATACCTTTTTTTTTAAAAGGATTTTTTTAAAATAAAATCACTAAGGACCTAGAAATTTTATAATTTGAAAGTCGTTTTAATTATATTAATTTTTAGACATATTTTTATAAATCAACTAATATTAATTTTTAATTTATTATCCGATTTATTAGTCGGACTTTTTTATCCCGAATAAATACTCGATCAATGAGGCAACCTTCTCTCACGGAACAATATATAACTCTACAATATGGACTTCTGCATAATATACCAAACCCGATAATGTATCCGACTAGATTATGCACCCGGTAACTAGACCGTGAAACTGAACTTAGTTGACTTAATACCCGATGTCATGTGTCTATTAACACTCTAGTTTTTCTGACTGATTGCTCGAATGAGCTAACTCCTGATTAAATTGTGGAATGGATAAGTCGTGTATGGGGTGGGTAGCTCAGCTCCAATCCCGTACCGACCTCCCTCGTCTAAATCCCAATTTCAAGCCGGATAGGAGAGTCTGGCGGGCGATTGGATCGTAGTACTGGGTATAATCATGATTATGATGATCTCCGGGCTTAGCTGGCCCCAATGGTGAGACGACGTGCAAATTGGGATAGCGGTTACAACCCTATCCATTGGAGGGATAAGGTGAACTTTTGGGGAGTCGATGTTTGATCAACATTTCTTTGCCGAATAAGGACGGACTGGTTGTGTCACTTTGGTGCGCAACATTACTGATTGAACATTGGGTTAGTGTCAGTGGCGAACGCAGGATTTTAACTTTGCGGGGGCGAAAAACGGATCGAGTATATAAATTTAAACAATGAAAAAAAATACTCATATGTTAACCATAATTAATAGGCTTTTATATTGTAAAAGACAACTATTAGAAATTTTTATCAAAATTTTGGGGGGGCAAAGTCATCTATTTTAACTAAAAAAATTTTTTTTGAAATATTTAGGGGGAAAAATGAAATTTTGAAAATTTTTGGGGGGGCAATAGCCCCCCCTTGTCCCCCCCTAAATCCGCCGCTGGTTAGTGTCACACTTACGTGCGCAACCACTACTGCTAATTGATATATGACGGATGACTTGTTAATTGATAAAATTAATTATTAAGAATATAGTAATTGACATATGCACGTTTCATGCATAAAACCCCATGAAATGATTTGTTTATGCATAAACTATAAGCCCACTCGCACACACTCACCACACCTACTGAGAATTATTGTCTAACTCCCACCTGTTTTCCCAACTAGAAGATGAGGACCCGCACCAGGAGGACAACAGTGGCAATTTTGAAGCTACGGAGAAGCTTTATGATGTATTTGGCATCTGCTTAAAGCAATTGAATTTCATTTTGTAATGGACAAATTCCCTATTAATCCCTTAAGTAATAGACGAGCGTAAGACCCGTAAGAATGATCATGATGTGGATTTAATTTTTATTTTTTTTTTTAATTCATTTGCGATGTATCGACTTAGTCCATTTTGAAATATATGCTTATTTTGGGAATTACTAATTATGTTTGGATTATTATAACTTATAAATGAGATGGCTTGTAAATCAGCATAAGCTTGATTGTATGTGTCACGCTTCCATTTTGGGGCATGACAATATCTCGTAATGGTTTTAAATATTTTCTTACTTTAGTAGTGATCATTCTAAATGTACATGGATATATCTTTTAAAACAATAGTCTCATACTTCTTCATGTCTGGAAGCTTTTTATAATATGGTTCGTACTCAGTTTGAGAAAAAGATCAAAGTCATCAGATCTGATAATGGAACTGAGTTCCTATTGCCTAATTTTTATAGTTCTAAAGGTATTATTCATCAAACTAGTTATGTGGATACTCCACAACAAAATGGTTTAGTAGAAAGGAAACATCAACATTTATTACAAGTTTCTAGAGCATTGATGTTTCATTCCAAGGTTCCCTTAAGTTTTTGGGTTGATTGTTTATTGATTGCTACTCATTTGATTAACAACATACTTACTCCAATTTTAAGTAATTTGTCTCCTTTTGAAAAGCTTTTTCGCAAGAAGCCTAACTATAATCATCTTAAAGTATTTGGTTGTCTTGCATATGCCTCCACTATTCAAAGACAAAGAATCAAATTCCAACCTCGAGCATCAAAGCGTGTTTTCTTAGGATATTCTATTGGTAGTAAAAGTTACAAATTGTTTGATTTACAAACAAAACAAACTTTTATTTCTAGAAACGTGGAGTTTTGTGAACATTTTTTTCCTTTTCAATCAACTTCTGTTGAATCCTCAATTTAACTACAATGTTTAAAGATGTTAGCACAAATTATATATTTCCTACTTCTGTTACTAACCCTCAGATTGTTACTCATAATGAGATACTTCAATCTCATGATACAGATGACATTCCTCTTATTCCTAGTCCTCAGCATGATCCAACTCTGAGCTCAACTACTATTCAGGATAATCATCAGTCTAATAATCCTAGAAGTTCTGGCAGAAATAGAGTTGTTCCTCACTATTTGCAGGTTTATGATTGTGCACTTCCATAATCCATTAGCAAGAGTTCTTCCAATGTAGCTTCCTCTTTGGAGACTAACTGTCCTTTTTCATATTCTATAACTATTGATAAGCTTTCTAACAGTTACAAAGCTTTTACTGATGATATTTCTCGGATTATAGAACCTAAAACATTTGCTCAAGCCAACAAGGTACAAGAATGGAGGGATGTTATGTTAGCACTCTTGAAAAGAACAATACATGGACTTTAACGGAACTTCTTCCAAATAAGTACTGCATAAGATGCAAATGGGTGTACAAAGTCAAGTACAAATCTGATGGCTCTTTGGAAAGTTACAAAACAAGGCTTGTAGCAAAAGGGTACACACAAGAAGAAGGTTTAACCATTTTGAAACCTTTTCTCCTGTAACTAAGATTACAATAGTTAGATTGATCTTGGCATTAGCAGCAATGAAGGGATGGTTTTTAAATCAATTATATGTTAACAATGTCTTCTTACATGGTGATTTATATGAAGAAGTATATATGAAACCCCCTCCTGGATACTGTGCTCCCGCAAACAACATAGTATGTAAGTTAAATAAAAAGCTTATATGGCCTAAAGCTGTCATCCAGGCAATGGTTTCAGAAACTTCAATCCTATCTGTTATCTTATGGTTTTATACAGTCCAGGTCTGATCATTCATTATTTGTAAAGTCTAGTTCTAATTTCATTATTGTTTTATGTGTATATGTAGATTATGTGATCATAGCTGGGAACAATCTTATAGAGATACAAGACTGTAGGTCCCAAGGGGTGTGGTGTAAGGTTTAGAAGGGGGAAGGGTTGAATAACCCTAACCAAATTTTCACTTTTTAGTCATTTTAAAATGTTCAACAGAGTTGACTCAAATCAGCTAGGTCCTTGGAGCGCAGCTAGGTTGGATTTCTACAACAAAGTTACCCACTCAATAGACTCAATAGAGTCGTTGCTAGTATAACTTACCTGCGTCAGCTAAAACTTAACTTTTAGATGATTTGGTTTTTTTAACAGCGGAAGACTTAACACCCTTTGTTAATTTTAAGCTCGTTTTTAACACTTATTTTTAGCACTTGTTATTATCAGTTGGATAACAATATAACTTATCAGCATATATGAAAATATAAGCAAGAAGGTAAATGTTGAAAGTAAATGACACAAGCAAATTTATAGTGGTTCGATGATGTGGTAATTTCTCTAATCCACTCTTCTCCAACTCCTGGAGGAATCCACTAGGTAACAGATCAAGTTACAAAGCAGTTCTCAGTCTAGAGACAGTCTTGATCACACAGCTGACTTCTCATGCGACTCAACTTCTTCACAAGACAGTTGCCTTGCTACTTCAGCTCCCTTAAAGTCTTTGGAATTGATCACACAGCCTTCCAACAAACTTGAAAATTTTGGTTCGACCTTGAACCTTTCTACAACTCCTTCAACTTGGAGAGTAGACCCATTTTTGTTCTTGAAACTTTTCCTCTTCAACTGGTTGAAGTAATCTTTCCTCCACAGCATGTGTTGGATCGAGTTCCTTCGAGTTTTAGGCTTGAGGAATTTTCTTGATAGGCTTTGAGAATATTGCAGGTTATGCTTGCTTGAATATTGCTTGATTCGTTCGTGCTTGGTTCAGGTAACCTTTTCTCAAATGCTTCCTCGGCCTTTTATAGTGCTCATTTGAAAATTTTTCCGTTGAAGAGATAAGCTATTTTCAAATGACACTACTTGTTCATTGGCTTGTCTTTTCTTGGTCTGTAGAGATGTAATGTTGACCCTTCCGCGTATTAAATGACTCTGCAGCTTTACAGGGTCTGACACGTGCTCCAGTATTTCCCAATGGTTTATTCCTTTTGCATATTTCTGGGCCAAACACTTTAAGACCGAGCAGCTTGGACTTATTACTATATCGAGTAATATACTTGACTTCCTTCCAATGGATCAATGTCAGTTCTCTTGACTTGACTGCTGCCTTTACCCCTTTGACTTGAGTCTGCTCCAATCATGGGAATGACTCAAGTGTCACTTCAACTGTTAGACTTGGCTTCTTTTACTGACTTGACTGACACTTCCTCATACTTCACACAACTGTTTCTCAGCTGGCTCTCCTTCAGTCGAGTCTTTATCTTCCATCTTGGCCATACTCAGTTGACACACATCGGAGTCTTAACTCTAGTTTGCAGTTGACTTCTTGCATTGTTCGACATAGCCGACTTCACTCAGCTCTTTCAGTCCTATCTATTACAACATAGAATTACAAGGAAAATGGGGTGTCAACTTCCTAGTCTAAATTTTACATGGCATCATCAAAATCTTACAAATAAATTTCCTAACAATTTCCCCATTTTTGATGATGCCGAAACTTAAATAAAATAAACAACAAACACAAGCAGTGCATAAACAAAGAATGTATTCTTTAAATATGTCAATTTTATTGAACATAGCATTCTTGTCATTTACAAATGGCTAACAGCTTACAAAGAAGGTATCATAGCTAACAACTAACTTTTAAAGTACTTACAGCTGTGTATTTACAAAGTAAAATACATTAAGGGGTTGTAGTCATCTTCAACGCCTTTGTTGCTTCCCTATTCTCTCTTCTTATTCTCATAGGCACGCCTTGCAGCAGGGCCATCCCTATTCTGCCTTTCTTCCCATTCGCGATTTACCCTTTCATTTTCAGCTTCTTGCCTCCTCACAGTTTCTTCATTCTTGCGCTTGACTTCCAAATTTGCAAGATGATCATATCCAGCCCAGTATGTGATCTCTTTCTTCTGCGGTTCAATATACTTGATGTCCTGAAGATTTGGCTGCGGTCGAGAGCCTCTGCCTCTTCCACTACCACCTAATCTTCCCCTTTCTCTTCCCGACTAAGCTCCTCTTTCTCGGGAGTGTATTGATCGAGCTTTTCCTTTTTCGAGTTGAGTGATCATTGAACTCGCCGCATATCGCCTAGGTTACACACATCGAGACCCTTCTCCCAGTACATATCCTAGGCTTGCGGTAGAGTCATATCTCTGAAGTAGCCTTCTCCCTATAGAGTTTGGAACTCCTCTGGGGATCTGGGTTCAGACCCAACATCAGGCATGGCAATGTCTCTTGGGGGCTTGATCACAGGGAAATCCTTTCCTGCTGGAGGACCATCATATTGCGTCCTTATGTTCTGAATCCGCGCATAATGCTTCTTAGCCACCTTTTTGAACTCAGCTTCGATGGCTTTCCGTGATTCTTTCACTGCCAACTCAGCTTTCTATTCTACTGATAGCTCTTTTGGTAGATTGCTGAGAAGTGAAGCTGTAATCTCTGCTTGTTGAGGAGTCTGGGCATAATAAGCTTCAAAGGGGAGTTTTTCGAGCTTCCTTCCCCCTTAGCTGGTACTTTCTTCTTCTGCACCTTATGACTCCCTTTCCCTTCCTTCAGTTCCTTCAAGGCCTCATCTTCCCCCTTTTTGGCATCATCACCAAAAGATAGGGTCAGGCCAGGGAACAATCCACTGAGAATGAAGTTAAGTCGGCTGTTTGTAGAATTTTGCTTATCATCTGCTTTGGAGTAGGCTGTTCTAAATTCTAATCGCGCAGCCTTGGACTCAACTACCATTAATTTCATTTATGTCTGGAGAATGCTGAACATCTGCTTCATGTTAGACTTGTGGGATTCTTCAATTCTCACCATATCTTGTTTCTGCCTCTGCTGAAACTGTATATTATCCGCACTCCAGACGAGCAACTTTGCATATAGTGACTTAAAGTAATGGACTTGCTCTTATTTGGCAATTTAGCTTGTCCAGGCAACCCATTCTCTCGATTCATAGAACAACACCTCGAATATCCCCGCTGATATTTGCATCACGGTTGTCCAGCCTTAAGTCTAACGATGCTAAGCAGTGTTCCATTTTCTCAATTTTTTCGTAAATGGCTTTAAATGCTCCCGGAAGTCAGCTGTAGAAGCGGACTCTTCCTCAGGCCAAACATCATTGAAGTCGAAATCTATAGGCACTATTGTGGAATCAGCTGGAACTCCAGGCTCTACTTCCACAGTGTATTTAGCTTGTTCTCTAGCAGACTCGACATCCAGAGGTAGCAACTCGGCTTCAAAGTGGAATATTACTTCAAACATGTTGTTTGGGACAAGTGGGATTCCCGTCGGTCCAACTTGTGGAGCTTGTCCATTGTCCTTTCGAGTAGAGTCAGCTTGACTTGTGTCAGTTGCACTAGATTCGGCAGCAGTGGGAGCAATTGTCTTATCTTGCTCAGCTGACTAGTTTCCAACTAGAGCAGCAGTGTTAGCCTGCTCACCTGATTGAACCTCAGTTGTGTTAACAACTTCGTTGGTATCAGTTTGTGTTTCCTTTTGAGTCGACTGGTCCTCAGCTGGTTTATCCGCATCATCGGAGTGTTGGATAGATTTCCCTATGTGCAGTATCCACTGCAGTAAGGTCTTGGACAGATTTCCCCGCAGCAGACTCATTTGCCTTAAGGTCTTCATTGGCATCCGTCGGAGTCTCAACTCCCATGGTCTTCACTCCATCATTTACCTTAGCTGCATCAGCAACGTCATTGGCCTTCAGTGCAGAAGAAGTTTCAGCTGAGACAGTCTCAACTGTCTGAGCTTCATCAACTTCACTCTATTGTTCCATTGTTTTCTCACCTTCGCCTCCTTTCTCCATGTTTTGGTCTCCCACAACGTCCTCCAACCTAGCTGTGGTGGAGAGAGATTTCCCCTCAGCTAGCGCACCAGCTGAGTTAATGGTTGTTAGGTTACTCTGCTCCTAAGACTCGGCTAGGCTGTTTTTCCTTTTGAGTAATCAGTCGTAGGGACAGGTGTCTCTACCCCTTCAGGGGTTAGCTTGGCTAGGGCGCCTGTTTTGTCTCCTTCCCTAGCTTCATTGCCATTCCCCTAAGAGCCATTCTCAGAATGCACGGGGGATGTGGTGGCAGCAATAACAGCAACGATCTTCTGCGCCTAATCCAAAGGGTTAGAGTTGGAGAGAGGTTAGAAGATTCTCCCGGACCCTCTTGCAAATGTTGTTCGTGAATGGCTTTTGATTGTTTGATGGCCTGTTGGAACTCGGCCTTCTCAACTGCTTCAGCATGATCAATCTCTTCTAGGTCACTGCTATCAGTCGATTCCATGTGATGCTCATGACCTCCAGTGAACATGCACATCATTGATTTTTCAAGAGCTTTGGTTTTCTCCAAAGCTTTCTCCTTTTCATCCTCTTTGATGGCGCGAAGGGCGTCCATACAAAATTCTTCATTGAGGGCATAGTGGACAGAGACATTTCCTAGGAAGCTTAGGAGCTCCTCTTCTTCTTCTTCGATGAACTCATGTTACTCAAATTGCTATCGAGAATAGTCCAGCTTCCATCTTATCCAATCCCTCAATCTCTGTTGAATATCCGGGTAGACTGGAGAGTACATTATCACGTCATCATCATCATCTCCATCTTTCGGAATCATGGCAAGTGGAGCTTGCTCCTCCTCAGGTATATTGGCATCGGTCTGAGGGGACGAGACAACTATTTTCTCAAGAGTCTCAGCTGTCTCAGCTTTTTGCTTCTCCACTGTTGTCTCACGAGCAGTTGGGTCTTCTACACTCTGCTGATTAGCATCAGCAGTCTTCGGGACATCCTTGGTGGCTACATCTCCACCATCCTTCTCTTTTGACTGCTCTTCTTGAATGTCAGCAGTCTCTTCAGGCTTCTCTTGCTGAGTGGCAGTTTCAGCTTTTTCAAGTTCAAACTTCTGAAAAAGTCTCCTTCTCTTAGTCTTGACAAGAGGAACAACATCCTCTTCTACTTCTTCTGTGGTGGCTTCTGGCTCCACCATTTTTATCTTCTTCGCAATAGCTGGCTTGCGGGGTACAGTTGTGCGTTTCTTCTTCACGACCAGAGAAGGTGTAGATGAATCATTCTCAGTCTCGGCTGCGGGGCAGTGCTTGTGGCTCGGCTGCAGGGGCAGGAGCCTTCTTGGACTTGGATGCAGGGGCAAGTGTTAGTCCAAGTGGCTACGATAATCTAGAGGGGGTGAAAAGATTATGCCGATTTTTCGCAATTAGCCCTCTTTTTCAAATGATCAATCAAAGACAAGAATAAAGGTGCTGAAATTAAACAACACGCCTCGATTTATAGAGGTTCAACCCACCTAGGGCCTAGTCCTCTACCACCCCAGTATCTCCGGGATGGATTTCAAAAAGAAAAAAAGATTTTATTAATTTCCACAATTAATACAACATCACCTTACAACACCTCTTGGGAGATTACCTCAATCTCCCTTGAAGATTACCACAATCTTCTAGGGCACCTTGTGAAGATTACCACAATCTTCAACCTTGAAGAATACCAAATTCTTCAACACCTCAAAGAGCACCAAACTCTTCAATAAGAAGATGACCACAATCTTGAAAAATACGTAAAATCTTGAGTTTTGATAGTAGGGGTTTCAAACTTTTGCAGAAAGTTTTTCTTACTTGTTGAAGACGATGGAGTTTTTGTGAGGAGAGATAAAATGTGTTTTCGGTTTATATTGGACATAAAAGGATGGTTTTTGGAATTTGAAAAACTTGATCAAAATCGACAGTCAGGATTTATCCATTGAAACCGCATTAATTTCCCCACATTAAGTGCATCAGCATTTATATACACTCATATGCTTAACCGTGCAGCTTTTGTACTGACAGCCATAATTACACTAACGTCATCCTTAAAAACATTCACGCTCGTATAAAATGAACTTAGCAATCATCCAAAAGTAACTTAACTCTGCTTCTTTCTTCACATTAGATCACTCAGCTGTAAGCTAACTCGATACAGTTGATTTCCCGTCTAGGCTTTTTCACTTGGTTGAATTGTGAAACTAGGTCATTTTCCATTCTATGTTCTTTTGTCTCTGCTGATTGAGTTTTCTGAGTATCCTAACTCAACTCAATTAATCCTAGCTCATTCTTAAGCTCTTCAAATCTCGATTCACATAGGGGCTTTGTTAATATGTTAGCTAACTACTTATCAGTTGAGAAGTGTTCCAAAGTGATGTCTTTTTTTTCAACATGTCTCTTATAAAATGATATCTGACATCAATGTGTTGTGTTCTTAAGTGCAATACTGGATTCTGAGTGATTGCAATAGTACTAGTGTTATCACACATAATTGGAATTTCTCTTTCTTCAATATCATAGTCTCTCAGCTATTGTCTCATCCAGAGAACTTGGGCACAACAGCTGCCCGCAGCTATGTACTCTGCTTCACCTGTGGATGTAGCTATTGAATTGCGTTTCTTGCTGAACCAAGAAACTAATCTGTTTCCAAGCATTTGACATGTACCTGATGAACTCTTCCTGTCCACTATACATCCAGCATAGTCTGAGTCTGAGTAACCTACCAGCTTGAATCCTCCTTCCATTGGATACCATAAGCCAACTTCTTGGCATCCCTTCAAATACCTTAAGATTCTCTTAGCTGCAGTCATGTGACTCTCTTTTGGTGCAGATTGAAATCTAGCACATACACGTACAACAAAGGTGATGTCTGGCCTGCTTGCTATTAAATAGAGCAAAGATCGAATGAGGGCTCTATATCTAGTTTGATCAACAGCTTTGCCATCTGCATCCATATTCATCTTGACTGATGTATTCATAGGAATCTTTACTGAAGACTTAGCTTCCATACCAAATTTCTTCATTAAATCTCTGGTGTACTTGGTTTGACTTATGAAGGTTCCATCCTTCAATTGCTTGACTTGAGGTCCTAAGAAAAAGTCAGATCTCTCATCATGCTCATCTCAAATTTTCCTTGCATGAGGTTTGAGAACTTGTCCCACAGCTCTTTGTTCGTGGATCCAAAGATGATATCATCCACATATATTTCAACAAGCAGTATGCTCTGTCCATCTTAAATCCTGAAGAGTGTTCTGTCAACTTTGCCTTGTAAGTCCAAGCGGCTACAATAATCTAGAGGGGGGTGAATAGATTATCTCCATCTTTTCGATTTCGCCCTCTTTTTATAACCGAATGCTCAAACACAATAATAAAGGTGCGGAATGTAAACAACACACGTCGATTTAAAGAGGTTCAACCCACCTAGGGCCTAATCCTCTACCACCCCAGTATATCCGGGATGGATTTCAAAAAGAAAAAGAATTTTATTAATTACCAAAATTAATACAAATTCAACTTACAACACCTTGAAGAGCACCACACTCTTCTTCAACACCACCTTTGAGATTACCACAATCTCACTTGAATATTACCACAATCTCCAACGGCACCTTGTGAAGATTACCACAATCTTCAATCTTGAAGAATACCAAATTCTTCAACACCTCAATAAGAAGATCACCTCAATCTTCTTCACCTATCACCTAGATCATCCACGTGTGTTCTTACCACAAGAACACTCACAAGGATATCTTGTGTTTGAATGATAACCAAAAATCAAGATTACAACTCAATAATGAATAATACAATTTGAGTGCAAGGTGTAATCAAGAATAGCCTAGACCTCAAGGATGTGAAAGTGATAAGCTAGGCAAATTTTACAACAAGAATAATAACAATGAAAGACCAAGTATTTGCTTGAAGTGTATCTTGTTGTGTTGTATCTCAATTGTTTTTTTTGGTTGCTCCAAAACTTCCTCTATTTATAGGAAATGATTGATCAAGCATAGGCTCCTCTTGGGGATTGAAAATCTACAGAAAAATACAATTAAAATCAAGAATATAGTTAGAAATCAATCCCACAATTTAAGGAAATGTGTCTCCGTCAAACGGTCATATTTTTGTTGTCAATACAGGCGAGATGCACCGGGTCGCATTTAAATAAGAGAAATAAGAACACTTTGAAAAATTCAACAGGCAACCGGCCGACATAAGCCAGGCCGACTGCCTCAATCGGGTCCCCTTAATCAAAAACGAAGAGGTTTTTGGTCCGTTTCAAAAGAAACTTACAGTACCTGGTCGATCATTTGGCGGATCGGTGTCGACGGATCGGCCGACGCCCAGAGCGACGGTCGACCGCTTGTTTTTACTCTTGTCTCATTTTTCTGTTTCTAAAAACATCTTCAGTGCACGGGTTGCCCTATAGGGCGGCCGACCACGAGATGCAGACATGTTGTCCAATTTTTGTCGAAAATAAAACTCAAGAAATACTCCGAAAATTCAGTAAAAACATTTTAAACCAATCGGGAGTGTTTAGACAACAATTAGAAATCTTGTTTTTAGGAGTAAAAACCCATTGACATAAAATCATTAAAAGTGTTGTCCATTATTATCAAAAATAAACTTGAGGAAATACTCCGGAAAATATTAAAACCATTTTAAATCATTTAGGAGTATTTGGACAACCTTTTAAAAACATTGTTTTGGTGATAAAATAAAATCATCAAAATTAAGATAAAAACAAGTATCAAACATGCCTTTGGTGAATCCATTGTCAATTAGAATTTGTGACAATGTATCATACCATTCTCTTGGTGTTTGTTTCAATCTATACAATGCCTTCTTAACTTGTAGACCTTATCTCCAATAGTTTTCTGCTCAAAACCTGGAGGTTGTTCAACATGGATTTCTTCATCTAACATTTCATTCAAAAATGCACTTTTCACATCCATTTGATATACAGTGAATTTCTTATGTGCAGCATACGCAAGAAACATCCTTATTGCTTCTAATTTGGCAACATGAGCAAATGTTTCATCAAAATCTATACCTTCTTCTTGGTAATACCCTTTGGATACCAATCTTGCTTTTTTTCTGACTATAGATCCTTCCTCATTCATCTTGTTTCTGAATACCCACTTAGTACCAATAACATTTTGGTGGTTTGTCCTTTGAACCAATTCCCATTCTGTTTCTCTAAAAATGATTCAACTCTTCTTGTCTGTCTGAATCCAATGTGTGTCTTCCAATGCTTGTGACACATCTTTAAGCTCTATTTGGGAAATAAAACAAGGAACATTGCTTCATGATGTGCTCTAGATCTGGTTCTTATGCCATCTCTAACATCTCCAATGATTAACTCGGGTGGATGGTTTCTCAGCCATCTCACATCAGGTTGGAGTAAGTGTGCTGGATTTAGTCGTCTTGCAGCTAAGTTGTCATGAACAACTTCTTCATCATCATTCAGCTACAGGACTTCCAGCTGTCTTTGAGATTCAGCTATCTCATCATCATCGGGGTTGAGTGCTCTCATTTCTTCTTCAACATAAGGACTCTTCTGCGTAGTTGGTTGATTCTGCTTCTCAGCTAACTCATCAATGTCTTATCCATTTACATTTGGCTCATCAAACACCACATGGATAGACTCTTCTGTAACCATAGTCCTCTTTTTTAGAACTCTATAGGCTTTACTCTTAGCTTAGTATTCCAAAAAGATACCTTCATCAGCTATAGCATCAAAAGCCTTCAAATTATCCTTGCCATTGTTGTGGATGAAGCACTTACATCCAAATATCTTGAAATATCCAACATTTGGCTTTCTCCCAGTCCAAATCTCATATGGAGACTTGGTTAATTGCCTGGTTATCATGCATCTATTCAGAGTATAGCATGTTATATTTATGGCTTCAACCCTAAATCTCTTAGGCAATCCAACTTCAACTAACATTGTCCTTGCAGCTTCGTTGAGAGTTTTGTTTCTTCTTTCAGCTACTCCATTCTGCTGTGGAGTCCTTGATGTTGATAATTCTTGAGCAATACCATTTTGAACACAATACTGAGTTATAATCCCATTGACAAACTCAGTTCCCCTGTCAGATCATATCTTTATAATGGTTTGACTCTTCACATTCTGAACTCTTCTCATCAGCTGAGGCAACTTCTGCAGTGTTTCCTTCTTTCTACACATTAAAATAGTCCATGTATGTCTTGAATAATCATCCACCACCACTAAGGTGTATTTCTTTTCACTGATGCTAGCTGGCTCAACAAAACCAAATAAGACCATATGCAACAGATGCAATATCCTTGTTGAAGAAGGACTTGGTTTATGCTTGAATGATGATTTGATCTGTTTTCCCATCTGGCATGCATCGCATATACTTTCTTTCTTGTACACTGAGTCAGGCAATCCTTCCACAAGAAGACTCCTTGCAAGCTTGTTGAATCTCTTGAAATTCAGGTGACTGAGCTTCTTATGCCATAGCCAACTGGATTCGGTTGTACTCTTTGCTAGCAGACAAGTGCTTGGTGTAGCAGTAAACCAATCTACTACATACACATTCTTTTGCCTTGTTCCTTGCAGCACTATCTCATTTTGATTCAGCATAATTGATCTGGCATATCCCCATGTTGAATCCCACATTGTAGCCTTGGTCACAGAGTTGGCTGATGTTTAGCAGGTTGAAGTTGAGACCTTCAACATATGCAACATTTGTGATCTCCAGTCCATTCTTCTTGATGGATCATGTGCCTTTGATCTCCCCTGGAGCTTCATTTCCTCCAAATATGACATTTGCACCTTTAATCTCCTTGAATCTTGACAGATTTCTTTTATTCCCTGCCATATGTCTAGAACAGCCACTATTTGATCTCTATGAATCTTGACAGATTTTTTTCCATCATTCTTTTTGATGGATCACGCAGCTCTTCCTTGAACCTGCAATCAAGGAAATCAGTTTTTAGGTACCCATACTTGCCTGGGTCCTAGGGGTTAGTGCTTAAGATGTTCCAACCAACCTATAGCCATATGATCTGACTCTAAGAGGTTGCCATCTATCAGTACCATAATCATAATGCACATTAGCAAATTGCTTGGGGGTTTTAGGATCATACAACTGTCTCTTTTGTCTGTATGCATGTGTGTTTATTTTAGCAATTGCTTTCTTTGGGTTGTTGTGGAATTTCTAGGTGTTGTGCCTGGGTGCATAAGTGTGCTGATAATAGCTCTTTTGCCTTGGGAATGACCTTTGCTGAGGTTGAGGTCTTTGCCATTTTGGCTTGTATCCCATAGGTCTTTACTGATGTTTCACATGGTTATTCCAAGCAGCTTGGTTTGGATAGTTTCTACCATTCCCATCATATTTATTTCTTTGATGAAATCTCCGGGGCTTTTGGTAGCTTTGTTTGGCTTTTATAGAGTATTTTCTGTTAGGAGTCTGCTGAGATACTTGTCTGGATTTCTTCTCAGTTGTCCTCTCAGCATACTCTACTGGCTTCTTTCTTTTACCTTTATATCCAAGGCCAGTATGATTGTGATTGTGTTTTGGTGTGGTTGTTGGTGCAACATATGGTGTTTTGGACTTTTAGATTCCCTCATTGCTTGAGGATCTTTTCTCCAAAATCACTCTGGGAGTTTGACTATGCACAAAGGAATTGAATCATATGCCTGTCTTATTTCCACACTCTTTTTGTCTCAAAATAAGTTCATCCAATGATTTGGATACTTTTGTAAATGAGGCAATCACATTTTTTAGATCTTTTTCTCTTTTCTTAGTAGCAGCTAATTCTGCTAAGATCTTGGCATTTTCAGCATTCAGCTTAGTGTTCTCATCAGCTATGTGACTTAGAGTACTCAGCTCTTTAGTCAGCTGTAAGTTTTGGCTTTTAAGCTAGTTGTTCTCCTCATTCAAAAGTGTGTGTGATGTTTTAATTTGCTCAAAAGCTTTCATCATTTTGCCTAATGAATCATAAAGATCTGTGGGTGATGAAGTGTGCGTATCACAGTCACTATCACTTGAATCAGAATGAGATGAGTTAGAGTGTACCTCATCTTCTTGATCTTATTCTTTAGCCATGAGGCAGATCAAAGCCTCTTCCTCAGTATCACTTGAATAGTCGCCTTCATCGCTTATCCGAGTCTTTGGCTCTTTGCACTGGGTCGGGCTCAGTTAGATTCGGTGAGCCAACATTGCTTTCTTGTTTTCTTATCTTCTTTCCCTGAAGACTCTTCTTTCTTCCTTATTTTTGTATTTGTTGACTGGTGGATAGGAACAGTCAACAACAAAGTTTTGTGGTTTTCTACAATTCCAACACAGGTTTTCAGTTCTCTGATCAGCTCTCTGATGTTCAACTCTCTTGGGCGGCCTGTCCTCCCTTGCTTTGGAAGGTATTGAATGTCTCCTAGATGTTTCACCCTTGTTTCTTTATAGTTCTTGTTAAAGAGCTTGTTGAATCTTTTTACCATAAGGGCAATTTCCTCTTGGTCAATGGTCTCCTTTGGCTCAGCTTTCTTCCCTTCGCTGGCCAACAATGCAGTTGTCTTGGGTACAGCTGTTTTCTCTTGCCCTTTCCTTCACAGCTCAAATTTGTAGGCTTTAAGGCCTGAGAATAGCTCATTATTCGATGTTCATGGGAGGTCCATTGAGTGTCTCAGGGCCATGAACTTCTTTAGGTCCCAGGGGGTGTGGTGTAAGGTTTAGAAGGGGGGTTGAATAAACCTTACCAAATTTTCACTTTTTAGTCTTTTTAAAAATTTCAACAGAGTTGTCTCAAATCAGTTGTGTCCTTGGGGGACAGCTAGGTCGGCTATCTTCAGCTAAGTCACCCACTCAACAGACTCGACTGAGCTGTTGATAGCATAACTTGGTTGCGTTAGCTAACACTTAACTTTAGTTGATTTGGATTTTAACAGCGGAAGACTTAACACCCTTTGATAAAGTTTTAAGCATGTTTTAACACTTGTTTTAGTACTTGTTATTATCGGTTGGATAGATAGTTAATTTGTCAGAAGATATGAAAATAATAAGCAGGAAACTAAATGCTGAAATTAAATGACACATATAGTTTTATAGTGGTTCGAGGATGGGGTAATTCCTCTAATCCACTCATCTCCAACTCCTGGAGGAATCCATTAGGTAACAGATCAATCTACAAAGTAGTTCTCAGTCTGGAGATAGCCTTGATCACACAGCTAGCTTCTCCTACGACTCAGCTTCTTCACAAGACAGCTGTCTTGCTACTTCAACTCCCTTCAAGTCTTTGGATTTGATCACACAGCCCTCCAACAAACTTGAATCTCCTCGTTCGACCTTAAACCATCCTACAGCTTCTTCAACTTGGAGAGTAGACCCCTTTTTATTCTTTAAGTATTTCCTCTTCAACTGGCTGAAGTAATCTTTCCTTCACAGCGTGTGTTGGATCGAGTACCTTCGAGTTTTAGGCTTGAGGAATTTTCTGGATAAGCTTGATAATAGCTTGATTCATTTGTGCTTGGTTCAGGTCACCTTTTCTAAAATGCTTCCTCAGTCTTTTATAGTTCTCATATGAAAATTCGCCCGTTGAAGAGATAGGCTATTTTCAAATGACACTTCTTGTTCGTTGGCTTGTCTTTTCTTGGTCTATAGAGATGTGATGTTGACCCTTCGTTGTATTAAATGGCTCCACAGCTTTACAGGGTCTGACACATGCTTCAGTGTTTCCCATTGGCTTATTCCTTTTGCATGTTTCTGGGCCAAACACTTTAAGACCTGGAATCTTGGACATATTACTATATCGAGTAATATTCTTGACTTCCTTCCAACGGATCAATGTTAGTTGTTTAGACTTGACTGTGGCCTTTACCCCTTGTGACTTGAGTCTGCTCCAATCATGAGCAAGACTCAACTGTCACTTCAACTGTTAGACTTGGATCCTTTTACAGACTTGACTGATACTTCATCATTCTTCACATAGTTGTTCCTCGGTTGGCTCTCCTTCAGTCGAGTCATTGTCTTCCTTCTTGGCCATAATCAGCTGACACACAACAGAGTCTTCACTCTAGTCTGCAGTTGACTTCTTATATTCTTTGACTTAGCTGACTTCACTCAGCTCTTTCAGTCATATCTATTACAACATACAATTACAAGGAAAATGGGGTGCCAACTTTCTAGTCTAAGTTTTACATGGTATCATCAAAATCTAACAAATAAATATCCTTACACCTTCATTTCCCATTCAGCTGGGAGGGCTCTTAGTATCTTCATACACATGTACTTCTTAGTGTACTCTTTCCCAAGAGCTAAAAGTTCATTTGTTATCTGTGAATCTGGCATCCAGTTGATCCAAACATTCACCTGCAAGCATTTTAATTCAAATTTTTGAACAACAACAGTTAATTTATTCTCTTTAATCTGTTCTGATCCTTCACAAATCAGGGTTAGCTTATCCTAAGTAAATTGAGTTTGGGCCCTTGGGGTACCAAAGTTTTTAAAGAGGTGAGGACCTACATGCTTGTGGGTTTGGTTCAAAACACATGCGCGCGCAGCACTGGGCGATGAGCGAATCACACGCGTACACTAGTGCGTAGACGCCAAGACGCGTCTAATCGGTGCACTGTTCAAGCAACCAGGTGCATTTTTTGGCTGTAGACATGTCTTTTCGATCCAAAAGACATATCCTTTCCATCAGGCACCTTGATGCATATATATACGAGCCCCTGAGATGAAATTATAAGCCTAAAAATCGAGTCATTTTGCATCATCATATTGATATCATTTCTGCCAAAGCTTGAAAGCCTTATACACTTTAAGTTTGTTGTAGTTCCGACTTTTGCAAGTGCTGCTAAGTCAAAACAGTAAAGTTGTTGTATCTTAGAGACGATCGCCGGAACCGTAAGCACTTTGTATATGGGGCGATTTCATCTTGCGAAGACAGTATCAAATACTGGCCTCGACTTAAAAAATCCTGTCCAGTTTTTGTCTAAACACTTTTAGCCATTTCTTGTAAATAGTAAACAACCTAAATAACAATCGCAAGATGAAATTTTTTCTGATGTTTTCAAAACGACGGCATCTATTTCATTCACTCTGATGGTTGCTGCTCATGCTCATGCCAAAAAATCAGTGAAGTTCTCCGGTGTTGACTTGAAATGAAGGCAACAAAAGATGCTATTCTATCTCACTATCTTGGGTCTGTCCCATTTCTTGAAGGAGGACCCCCCACCATTGGCGATGAAGCCAAATGAGGATCGATGTGGATGCTTGTCATAACAGTGATTTCCTCTGTGGGAATCATGTTTTGAATAGGCTGGAAGACACCCTCTATAACGTCTCCAGTTTTTTCAAAATGTCCAAAGAGTTGTGGGACTCTTTGGAGAAAAAGTATAAAATAGAAGATGTCGGCACAAAGAAACTTATTTTTGGCAAATTTCTAGATTACAAGATGGTTGACACCAAAATGGTGATTAGCCAAGTTCAAGAAATTTAGATCATACTTCATGACTTGATGTTTGAAGGGATGATTCTGAATGAATCATTCCAAGTAGTTGCGATAATCGAGAAGTTGCCACCATTGTGGAAGGATTTTAAGAACTACCTCAAGCACAAACGCAAAGAAAAGAGGCTTGAGAATCTTATAGTTCGACTTCGGATTGAGGAAGACAACAAAAAATCTGAAGTGAAGTCCAATAAGTCTGGAATGGAGGCTAAGGCCAATTTTGTTGAATCAAGCACTAGCAAGAAACCAAAGCATTCCGGAAAAGAGAAGGGGAAGACCAAAGAATTCAAAGGGAATTGCTACAACTGTGGCAAGCCAAACCACATGGCCAAGGATTGCCGACACCTGAAAAAGGGCAATCAAAATGGCAACCAACAACAAACGAATGTGACCGAGGACAAGTCTGTTCCAATAGACATGTCGGAGCTCGATCTCACCGTCGTTGTGTTTGAAGCTAATATGGTGGATAACACAAGGTAGTGGTGGATAGATACCGGGGCTACTCGTCACATTTGTGCCGACAAGGAGATGTTCTCCACCTACACTCCGATAAACAGAAGAAAGCTTTTCATGGGAAACTCTTCGACTTCCAACATCATGGGGCTTGGGAAGGTTGTGCTCATGATGACTTCTAGAAAGGAGCTTACGATTGTGGATGTGCTCCATGTCCCATATATCCACAAGAATTTATTTTCCGGTCCTTTGCTTAGTAAGGCCAAGTTTAGACTAGTGTTTGAGTCCGAAAAGTTTGTAATGACCAAGAATGGTCAGTTTCTTTGTAAGGGATACCTTGATAAAGGGCTCTTTAAGATGTCTGTAATTAGACCTGTCAAAACGGGCTGGCGGGGCGGGCCGGCCCAAAACCACCGCAGCCCGCCGTTTGGTGGGGCGGGCCATGAAAACTTGAACCCAACCCAACCCGCTTTGGGTTGCGGGTTGGCACGGGCCGGCCCGCCATAAATAAAAAAACAGATAAATTGCTAAAGGACTTGAGATCGCATACAAATATACTGGCAGTTGAGTTGTTGTTGCGTCGGTGCCAAAGCTTTTCTACATGAAATTGATATTGGAACTATCAACTATGAACTGTGTGATTCTATATGAGATGATAATACGATATGGCACAAACAACACAATTATCCAATATGTACAGTGAGAAAACAATTAATTGATTGAGATTGAATGATTTTCTAACATTAATAAAAACTCAATCAAATATTCAAAAACTAACTAACAGCCTAATTTATGGGATTGTAAATTAATCAAATAATTATTCTGAATAATTTTAATTGTCTAATAAAGGAAACATAATAATTTACTAAACAAAATGATTTCCTCTAATAAATAGATTTTAATATTTCAATTTTTTAAAAAAAAATTATAAATAAGTTGTGGCCCGAGGGTTAGCCCGCCCCGCCGTGGGTTGGCCCACCTCAACCCGCGGCCCGCTGTGGGCCAGCCCATTTAGGAGGAGGGCCTATAAATCCTCACCCATACCCCTACTTTTGGTGGTGTGGGGTCGGGCCCAACGGGCTTGGCCCATTTTGATAGCTCTATCTGTAATGTTTGTTTTCCGCCAAGAGGCGAAGAATAAAAATATTACATTTGTTTACTTGTTGGATTGTTCTAATTTATGGCATGATAGATTAGGACACGTGGCCTTGTATGGTTGCGTTTCCAACACAAATTTTCCACTTTCCAACTATTTCGGAAAATGGGTTTATGTTTGTTTCAAAAGTTTTCAGTAGAAATGAAGTCATTTCCAGTTTTCACTTTTTTATGGAAAATATTCTTTTGAAAACACAACCAAACAATTTTTCATTCCAATTACGCAAACCTAGGTAAAAATACACTACAATCACGCAAACCTATGTCAAAAATACATTTGAAAAACTATAACCAAACATATTCTAATTTTCAAACAGAAATTTAGACAACAAAACAAACATATTCCCAATTCTCACACGAAAATCAATACAGTTTGAAAATTCAATTTCCAATACTAGAAACTAGAAATTGGACTTGGGAATACATCCATACAAGCCCGTAAACTTCAACACAATTAAAAGGTTAGTGAATCTGGAATTAATACCTACGTTTAAAACCGATTCACAAGACAAATGCGAAGTTTGTGTTGAAGCAAAATTGTCTAAAGCACCATTTCATTCGGTAATGAGAAGTACCAAACCACTTGAGTTAGTTCATACAGATGTGTGTGATTTAAAACTTGTGCAAACTTGAGGTGGGAAAAAATAATTTATAACGTTTATTGACGATTGCACAAGATTGTTATGTATATCTTTTGAAAAGAAAAGATGTAGTTTTAGTAGGTTTTAAAACTTATAAGAATAAAGTTGAAAATCATCTTAATTTGAAAATTATGATGATTCGAAGTGATAGAGGCAGAGAGTATGTTGCTCCGTTTAAAGAATTCTGCTCGGAAGTGGGTATAATTTATCAAACGATAGCTCCCTACTCACCTCAATCAAATGATGTAGCAGAACGCAAACATCGTATTCTTAAGGAGATGATGAATGCGATGTTAATAAGCTCTGGCTCACCCCAAAACTTGTGGGGGGGAAGTTATACTTTCTGCAAACTACATTCTTAATAAGATCCCACACAAAGGTAAAAATGAAACTCCATATGAGTTCTGGAAGGATAGAAACCATCATACAAATACCTCAAAGTGTGGGGGTGTTTGGCTAAAGTCGAAGTACCTAAGCTTAAACAAATGAGAAATGGCCCGAAGACGATCCATTGCGTTTTCATTGGATATGCTAACAATAGTAGTGCATGTAACTTTTTAGTGCACAAGTTAGCTATTCCTGGTATATATGAAAGTATAATCAGGGAATTAAGGAATGTTGTGTTCTTTAAGAATATCTTTCCTAATAATGAAATGAGAGAAGAAAGTTCGTATAAACGAACTTATGAAAATGCAAGGTTACCTCAAAGTGGTGATGAAGAGGAACGAAGACGCAGTAAAAGGACAAAAGTAGCTAAGTCTTTTGGTCCTAATTTTCTAACTTATATGTTAGAAAATGAATATAGAACTATTCAAGAAGCTTTGTCTAGTCCAAAAGCTCCTCTCTGGAAAGAAGCTATCAATAATGGAATAGATTCCATCATGCAAAATAACACTTGGGAGTTGGTTGATCTCCCATTGGGTTTCAAACCTTTGGGATGCAAGTGGATCCTTAAAAGGAAGTACAAAGCTGATGGATGGATAGATAAATACAAAGCCCATTTGGTAGCCAAAAGAGTTTAAACAAAATGAGGGATATGACTTTTTCGATACATATTCTCTTACTACGAGGATCATGTCTATTCGTGTTCTCATTGCTATTGCAGCTTTCCATAACCTTGAAATACATCAAATGGATGTGAAGACTGCTTTCTTGAATGATGATCTTGAAGATGAGATTTATATGGAACAACCCAAGGGATTTGTTGCACCCGGTCAAGAGCGATATGTGTGTAAACTTGTTAAGTCACTTTATTGACTAAAACAAGCACCTAAGCAATAGCATGAAAAGTTTGACTTAACTATAAAATCAAATGGTTTCAAGATCAATGAACGTGACAATCGTGTCTACATTAAAGGTACTACAAAGGATTATGTCATAATATGCCTTTATGTAGATGATATGTTGATTATGGGTAGTAGTCATTATTTAATCATGAATACTAAGTACATGTTAAAGAAGAACTTTAACATGAAAGATATGGGATTATCTGATGTTATACTAGGGATTAAAATCTCTAGAACTTCAGATGGAATTGTCTTGTCACAATCCCATTATGTCGAAAGCATACTTAGAAAGTTTAATGCTTTTGATAGTCCTCTGGCTAAGACACCTGTAGATCTAAGTCTACACTTGGCCAAGAATAGAGGAGATCCAGTTTCTCAGTTGGAATATGCAAGGGTAATTAGCAGTTTGATGTATTGAACGAATTGTACACGTCCAGACATTGGGTATATTCAGTGAGTAAGCTAAGTAGGTTCACAAATAACCCGAGTAACGATCACTGGAGAGTCGCGACAAGGGTACTTAGATACTTAAAGTATACGATGAACTGTGGAATACTTTATACGAGATATCCAACAGTATTAGAAGGATACTATGATGCCAATTGGATATCAGACACAAAAGACTCCAAGTCCACAAGTGGATATGTTTTTGTAATAGGTGGAGGAGCGGTGTCATGGAAGTCTTCTAAGCAAACGTGCATAGATCAATCCACTATGGAATCCGAGTTTTTTGCTTTTGATAAAGCTGGAGAAGAAGCAGAATGGCTTAGAAACTTATTAAAAGATATTCCTTGTTGGAATAAGCCAGTGCCTGCTGTTTTGATACATTGTGGCAGTCAATCAGCAATCGGAAGGGCACAGAGTAGTATGTATAATGGTAAGTGTTCGACCGCTAAACACCTATAAAAGTCTAACAATCATCAAGAGAACGAGATCAATTGTAAGGTAGCAAGTTAACCAGAAGTTGTCTCTCTAGGAAGACTTAGCCGACAAATAATTATTATGCAACACAAATAACAAAAAATAAATCCTAAACACTCTAACCAAATTTGTTATTTTAATAAACTAAATAAAAATAAGTAGAAAGACAAATTAAAACTTAAACACAATTAAACCCGGAGAAAAATGATATGGATGAACGTCTAGGATTTCGGAATCATCTCATCAAACTTGCAAGTAGAATATGAACTAATTGATCAAGCGGTTGACAAATATAACACACAGGTAAAAACTAGGCCTAGATCTGATAACGCATGTATTCACAGATTAGGGCTATCCCAACATAATTTGCCATTTTCATTAAGCTAAGTTAGATAATACATCTCTGATTCATATCTAACCCCCTAAATAAATTTAGTCCAGGAATAATATCTTCTCTCGATCTCAATTATTCCCTCAAAACAATCAAAAGTTGGTCAAACAATTAATCATCAAGTACAACAGTTTATTCAGGAAAGCAAATCAATTAGTCCATATTCATGTTTGTTTGTTTGAATCAAATCATCCAAATTCCAGAACAAAGAAATTAGTTCATGCTTGTAGAATGGATTCATCAATTCAATTGAAAGGAAGAGAGCAATTATAAACATGATACAATAATAACAACAATCACCAAGCAATTGAAAATCATATAAAGAAGATGGAGAACGATTACGCTTTGATCTAGCCGCAAAATATATTCGGTGGCAAAACAAGCAATCCCCAATGTTGGATGAAAGATAAAATAACAAAAACTAGGGTTTAAAAGTGCTAAGAAGTAAAGGTGTTCGAAATTATGGATCCTCCAAGTGCTATTTATAAGCATAAAACCCTATACAAGGTGGAAGAATCCAAAAAAGAAAAGAAAATCGAATAAAAATTCTAGGAAGGTCTTCAGGTGCGTGCCCGCGCAGCGCACCGCGAGTGCACGCCGAGCACATTCTCATCAGACTTGACGATAGTGCGCTCGCGTTATGTCTTCCTTGTTGTTTCATGTGCGCATCACGCACCCTTGCGCGCGAGCACACATGCGCGTTTTTCTAGCCCGTCGTCCGCTCGCAATGCCTGTTTTAGCCCATTTTTTAGTTTTTTTTTTTACGAAAACCTACGAAATTAAAAAAAAATACCCTATGTAATATACGATACTATAAAATGGGATGAAAAGACACAAAAGCATGCACAATCACACACAAGAAAAATAAAAATCACACAAAAATCACACACAAAAATATATAAAACAACTCCCCCACACTTAACCTTTTGATTGCCCTCAAGCAAATAATAATGCCCATAAACTCAATCAAGAAATATTATGCGTAATTCAAGAATCAATTATTCCATAACATCAAGTTCCATCCATCTCGGATTATTCCTCATTGATCCCCAACCTTTGCAATAGACTCACTCGGCTAAAGTTAAACATTAATCAAAGTGTTTGGCTTTCTTTACTAAATTTTAAATTTGTGTCAAAAGTTGCAACCCTTTTACTCACACAACAAATCACGCAATTACTAGCAATTTGTTTTTTGCTAGAACTCCCAAGATATTCTTCCACAAGGTTTGAACTTCGGATGTTTTTCAAAGGCTCCTAGGGTGGTTTCCCATACTCATGTTTGAGCGCCGTTTTACGTAAAGTCAAACATGGGGCTCATGAATGTTCCTAGTTACTAAGCACTCAACCAGCAGAGTATAATCTCGATTGTTCCATTTTTTATAGCGCTCTATAATTCATTTTTTTAGCGCTCAATAATGCAATTGTTTGTTATTTTCGCAACACTAGCAATTTTGTGTACACACAAATCGAAAATAGGATTTTAACTTAATTCACATCAATGAAATCTCGTAATTCATACCCCACAACATTGGTTACTGTTTAACCATCGCCTAACTCGTTCATCACAAGGGTTAATTCATGACTTAGTCAAATTCTACGCATCAAGTTCACAATGTGCAACATGCGGTTCATCCGTCTCAGTATCATCCTCTCCGTGAATGCCGACCCAAAGCGTGAGCCAGGGGTAAATGGGTAAACCGAGTTTCGCAAATGTGACTACGAGCATTTTCAAATGTGACTACGGAAGCATTTTCTACTGGTAGGATCACGAAATTCACCTTTGTTAGTCAAGAATGCGGTACCGAGCAAATTGGCCTTATTGATGTAGATTTTATCCACCATGGTATAATTAAGTCCGGCTACATCATTAATCCCAAAATGCAATGCAATGAGCGATACAAAAGGTCCCATCCCTAATTTTTACGTACTTTTCTTCTGAATTCGACTGAATGTATCAAAAATAAAAGCGGTGGTATAAACCTTGGAACGGGATCGAGCGCAATTTAAGAAGAACAACTCTGGGCTCGTCACTTTATTGCTCTCATCCTTTCAAAATATCTGATGGGCTAAATATTTGTGGAAAATATAAGTGGTCGGCTCTTGAATAAACCCACTAGGCGTCCCTTTAGTCGAAATTTTTTTGAATCCTGTCAATTCTAACCAAAATTTCCTCGGCCTAAATGACTTCGGGATTTAAAGCAACCCGCGAGTAGATAACCCAAAAATTGATTTCATCACCTCGTAATCTACTTTACATTCCACGCCAACCAATTGGCATGTGAAACCCATCAAATGTGCGTTAGAAAAACGTAGAGTGGAGTAAAATTCGACTACCAACTCAGAATACACTACACTCGCAGGCTTAATAAATTTTTTCCAACCCAATTCATCTAAAGTTGGTAAATGGAGAGGATAAGCGATGGATGCCTCGCATGAGCTTATCCATGTATACCGTTACCCTTCCTCCTCGGAGTAAATCGATGAGGGTGCATTAAATTGCTCGGCTAAATCAACTGGGTGTATATGGATGCCCTCTTGAGCCCTAGATGACCCTTCTTGTCCTATTCTTCCTCGTGGGGGTGCCAGGTGAAGGAGAATCGCGTAATCGGAGTGCACTTGAAGTTGGGAGGTTGAATTCGGGGTTTGGGAGAAGTTTTTTTGGACTTGGAGTGAATTTGGGGGAGAAAGTGTGAGAAAACACCTTAATTTACGACTGATAAACCCTTTTTGTCAAGATGAGCGCGCGCGCACCTGGGTGCTCGTCTGCGCAGGTCGATGTACCCAGGCGCGCACCACTTGTGCGTGCATTTGGTGTTGCACTTTGTTCCTCGTGCGCGTCCGCGCACTGTTTCTAAAATTTTTATTTTTTTATTTTTTTATATTTTTAATTAAATGTTAAATATATATATATATATATATACAAAATGAAAAACTCAATCAAACCATTAGATACGATTAGTCGGGAAAATAAAAAAAGAAATATAGAAAGAAAAAATGAAAAAGTGGAAAAACTTGGGATGCCTCCCAAAAAGCGCTTATTTAACGTCTTAGCTTGACGATACCTGACCACGGTCTTAAGTGACCTCTTCGAGCTCCATGCTCTCTATAGAGATGTTAAACGGGCCGAGCCCAGTGGGCCAGCCCGTTTCAACTGCAAAAAAAAATAGGGTTAGGGCCACTAAATGCTAGCCCGTTTAAATCCATGCCTTTTTGGCCCGGACCGGTCCAGCCCGCCGGCTAAACGGGCTGTCCCACCAACCCGTTTTTTTTTTGTTTTTGGTATTTTTAAATTTTTGTTTTTCAAAATATAGGATTGGTGAATAAAGAGATAACAAAATTTACGTAACATTTCCCTAAGAAAAATATTTTTATAGTGACTTAAAATTTAATCAATTATGATGATTTAAAATGTTATATAATTTATATCTCTCTAATAAATATAATACTATAATCTAAAAAATTTAAAATTTTCGTGACTTAAATGTGACAAATAATTGAAACTTTATGCAAATAATTATATAGATGAATTTGTTGTATTTTGAGATTCCAACTTATCTCACGCACAAACATTGAACATCAAATCGCGTTTTATCATTATTTATATTTATTTAATTTGTTTGACAAAAATCAAAAGATATTAAAAAATATTCATTATATAGTGTTTATCATTCTACATTGTAGGTTGTTGTTTCTATTTTCATTTTAGAAATGAGTTCTTGCACATATTTTTGTTTTAACTTTTATTGCAGTAAGTATGTTCTTAAAGTTCAAAGCCTTTGACGATAATGATGATGTTTGATTATAATTGAATTTTAAGACTTTTATCCTTGTAATGCAACATAAAAAAATTGTGTAATTTAGTTTTGCATATTTAGTTTGATTGTTATATTGTTATACATGCTTTAGTATAAAATTTAGATTTAAATAAAAAAATAATTTTTTGGCTTGTAGCCCGTTAGTGGCCCGTTTATCCCGAAGTCCGCTAGGGTTAGGGTTAGGTTCGCAAAATACTAGCCCACATAGTAATGGCCCGTTTAGCCCGAAGCCCATTTAGCCCAAAGCCCGTTTAACATCTCTAGCTCTCTACTCGTTTAGCCCGAGATACCCCTTCAAAATATGGTTTAACCCGTTGGCCATTCACCTTGAATGATTCATGCGTCCTTGGTAAGTAATTTTACCGTGCCATGAGGGTATACCTCTTCGATCTCAAACGGCCTGCTCCATCTCGATTTTAATTTTCCTGGGAATAAATGCAGCATGAGTTAAATAAAAGGACCTTCATTCCTGGTTCGAGATTTTTATGGATAATCCTTTTATCGTGCAACCGTTTGACTTTATCGTTGTATATTCATGTATTTTCATACGCGTTGTCGCGAAGCTCGTCAAGTTCGCTCAGTTGCAACTTCTTTTTGGCTCCTGCTTTATCCAAATTGAAATTTGTTGCTTTGATAGCCCAATATGCCTTGTGCTCCACTTCAACTAGTAAATGACATGCTTTCCCAAAAACTAGTCTATAGGGACTCATTCCCAAAACCGTTGTATAAGTTGTTCTATATGCCCAGAGCGCATTATTTAACTTGGTAGCCTAGTCTTTCCTCGTGGGATTTACTGTCTTCTCCAAAATCCCTTTTATCTGTTTGTTGGTAGTCTCCACTTTCCTGGAAGTTTGAGGATGATAAGGTGAAGATACTAATGAGAATCCATGGACTAAAGATCCAGTGACAGTGCCAATTGGTCCAGTGACGAGGGCTCGAGCAAAGAAGTTCAAGGATGCGCTCAATGGGTTGATTCAAGGCATGTAGAATGAGACCAGTTCGGGTGGTCCAGTTGATTAGCATCATCAATGATCCAGAGTCCACCTTAGACTAAGCAAGCGAAGGATGCCAAGAATACGAGTCACTTTGCGTCTTGAAGATATTGTAATCAAGTTTTCATTAGTGTCTTGTATTCGTCTATATTAGTTAGTTGTAATTTTCATCATGTTTAAGTCGTTTTAATGTTTAGAGGCCAAGCAAACCATTGGGGTTGCGTCTTAAGTTGTTATTTCGAGTTTGGGTCGAGCATGGATCAAAATTCGAGGGCAAAGTGATGAGGAAATGTTCGCACTCACGCACCAAGACACACGCCCGTGCGTTGACGCACGACCAATAACACGCCCGTGCGTGAGCCCATTTGTGATGTCGTACATTGTGGGAGCTTTCGACTTGACGCACGTGTTGCCGTGCATGGCATAGACTTAACGCACGGCCTAGCGCACGGCCCGTGCGTGAGCCTATGCATTTGTCCGGGAATTTGAGTTTTTGTACTGTTTTCGTTTCCTTTTCAGTCTTAAGTTATTTCCTAGTAGGTTTAGGGTTTAGGATCTCTTATAGGGATGAACACTTATTGTTTTCATCAGTTATCAATTGAATTAAGCTTTTACTCTCAATTTGAGTGTTTTCTCCAAGTGCTTCAAGATTTACGTGTCTTGTTGCAATTATCGACTTATCAGGCAATAATCCATAATTGCTTGTGGCGTCATTACATACCGAGGTTCTTGCTTTGCTAAGCAACGGGTCGAGGTTTCTACCAATCTTTAATCGAACTACTGAAGATCTTGGATTAACAACATCTTGTTGCTGGGTCTTATGCACAGTTGTTGCTACGGTTCACATCAGTTGGTAATCAGAGACATCTAGCAAGGTTAAGTCTATCATTGTTCTTTAATTCTTGTTATTTTGCAGAATATCTTATAAATCCTAGTTCTTCAAGGGTATAAAAAAATCAAAATTGCACAGAAAAATCAGCGGGTAAAGAATCGTAATCCGCGTGCATAAAAAAATCAAAAATTCTGGAAAATCGGAATTATAAACACTAGTCTTCAAATTTCATGTTATTGAGATCTGTTTTTTGCTGGGCGATTGGCTTGGTGTGTTGAGACATACTTGCGATTGTTTGATTAGTTTATAATCATGACAAGTGCGGGTACTTGGAGATTGTGAGTTGAGTGATACACGAGCATATACACGTGAGGGAGTGAAACAACCATGACCTAAGAAAAACCGACAAATGTTGGAGAAGTTTGATATAGAGGCACTTGCAAGACTAATGAAGAAAGTGATGATCGAAACATACGGGGATCCCAGGGAGGCGCCGAAAATAGGGGAGCCTGCTACTAAGGCGCGGAGGCCTAGGAGGTTCGAATTGGAGGAGTGGGCAGATGAGATTGATGATTTTGATCCCGAAAGGGAGCAAACTTATAATCTGGGCAGAGGTCGGCACGGAAATATGGGTGATAGGGGATACGAGGATAGCAGTTTGAGTAACATCAAAATACAAATTCCATCGTTCCAGGAAAAGAGTGATCCGGACGCCTATTTGGATTGGGAAAGAAAAATCGAGAATATGTTTGATTGCCAAAACTATTTCGTGTGGAAAAAGGTTAAATTGGCATCAACCAAATTCTCGGATTACGCAATTGTGTGGTGGGATCAGTTAATGGTCTCAAGGAGGAGAAGAGGCGAGCGACCTGTTTCCACATGGGAGGAGATGAGGAGTTTTATGCGACGTCGTTTCATTCCAAATCATTATTACAGAGGCATCTATCAAAGATTGCAAAGATTGACTTAGGGGTCGAAGAGTGTAGAAGATTATCATAAGGAGATGGAGATGCTTATGGCGAGGGCCAATATTGATGAGGATCAGAAGGTTACTATGGCAAGGTTTATCGCCGGATTGAATACTCCTATAGCGGATGTCGTCGACTTACATCATTGTGTCGACCTTGAGGAGATGGTGCACATGGCGGTGAAAGTTGAGCAGCAGCTCAAGAGGAGGGGTTTCAACCGACATGCACAAAATTCTAACTCCAATGCATGGAAGTCAAACACCAACAAAAAGGAGGAGCAAAATTTGAACATTGCGGACTAAAGGGGGAAGGCGACTGAGCCTAAACCCGCAGGTAAATTTGAACCCTCTACGGCTCGAACGAGAGATATTAAATGCTTTAAGTGTCAAGGGTTTGGGCATATAGCTAGTCAATGTCAAAATAAGAGGGTGTTGGTGCTGCGTGAGAATGGGGAAATAGAGTCGAAAAGTGAGGGAGAGTCGAATTATAGCGATATGCTGGCATTGGAGGATATTACGGAGGTAGTCGAGGTGGCAAAAGGGGAGGCATTGTCCTTAGTGTCCCGGAGGGTGCTAAGTATTCAGCCTAAGTCCGATGAGGGAGTCCATCAGGAGAACATCTTTTATACAAGGTGTTTTGTCAATGGAAAGGTGTGTAGTGTTATCATAGATTGTGGGAGCTGCACTAATGTAGCCTGTACGAAGTTAGTAGAGAGATTAGGAATTCCAACGATGAAAAATCCACAACCATATAAATTGCAGTGGTTGAGTGACTTTGGGGAGATGTTAATCAGTAGGTAGGCAAAAGTAGCGTTCCAAATAGGGGGATATAAGGATGAGGTGTTGTGCGATGTTGTGCCAATGCAGGCAGGGCACATCCTATTGGGTAGGTCGTGGCAATTTGATACGAGGGTACAACATGACGGCTATACCAATCAGTATACTCATGTTCATAATCAAAAATGTTTTGTTCTTGTCCCTTTGACTCCAAAACAAATTTATGAGGATCAGATCAAATCGACAGTTGGAGAGGCAAAAGAAAAAGAGAGTTCGGCTAGTGAGAATAAAAATCAAAATAATGCCGACAAAAAGGATAGTTTGAGGGAAAACAAGAGTGAGGGTCCGGCTAAGGGTAGAAGTGAGGATCAAGAGATAGCCGAGAAAAAAGGAGAGCAATATTAATGAGAGGGCCGAAAAATAAAAAGGGAGGAAAAATGGCCTTGAGGTAAGAAACGAGGGAATAATAAATTTGATGGCAAAAATGAGTGACCTTAGGAAAGCCACCACGAGTGGTTGTTCGATGATTCTCTTGGTTTACAAGGGCACTTATTTATCTACTGATAATCTTAACCCCGATTTGCCTAGTTCTGTTTTGTCTTTGTTGCAGGAATTCGATGATGTATTTCCAGACGAGATGTCAGATGGGTTACCGCCTCTTCGGGGTATTGAGCATCAGATTGATTTCATCCCAGGGGCATCATTACAGAACCGACTAGCATACATGACTAATCTGGAAGAGATTAAGGAATTGCAGTGGCATGTTGATGAATTGCTAAGTAAGAAACTTTTTCGGGAGAGCATGAGTCCGTGTGCAGTTCCGGTATTACTAGTTCCAAACAAATATGGGTCTTGGAAGATGTGTGTGGATTGTCGGGCTATTAACAACATCACTATCAAATACCGACATCCCATACCTCAGTTGGACGATATGTTAGACGTTCTCCATGGGTCTAGCATTTTCTCCAAGATAGATTTGAGAAGCGGGTACCATCAGATTCAGATGCGGGAAAGGGATGAGTGGAAAGCGGCTTTCAAAACTAAACATGGTTTATATGAGTGGTTAGTTATATCATTTGGACTGACTAATGCACCTAGCACGGTCATGAGACTGATGAACCATGTTTTGAGGGCTTTTATTGGTAAGTTTGTCGTGGTTTACTTTGATGATATCCTCATTTATAGTAAATCATTGCACGAACACTTGGACCATTTACGAGTCATCTTAGGAGTGTTGAGGAAAGATTCGTTATATGCAAATGTAAAGAAGTGCACATTTTGTTCTGAGCAATTGATATTCTTGGGGTTTGCAGTAAGCTCGAGGGGGATTACAGTGGACGAGGAGAAAATTAGGGCTATTCTGGACTGGCCTAAACCCACATCGTCCAGTCAAGTACGTAGCTTCATGGCCTTGCAAGTTTTTATCGGAGGTTTGTACGAGATTTCAGCACTATTGCAGCGCCTTTGATGGAAACGATTAAAAATAGTGTTGCGTTTCAATGGGGGGGAGCCAAGACAAGGCGTTCGAGTTGTTAAATGAAAGTCTAACACATGCGCCTTTGCTAGCATTGCCGGATTTTACCAAGGTCTTCGAGATCAAGTGTCATGCGTCAGGAGTTGGGATTGGAGTCATATTAATGCAAGAGGGCGACCGATCGCGTTCTTCAGCGAAAAATTGAGTGGGGCGGCTTTGAACTCTCCAACGTACAACAAGGAATTGTATGCTTTGGTCCGGGCCATGAAAACATGGCAGCACTATTTGTGGCCGAAGGAGTTCATAATCCACACTGATCATGAGTCCCTAAACTATCTTAAGGGGAAACAAAAGTTGAACAAGCGACACACGTGATGGCTCGAGTTCATAGAGATGTTTCCTTACATCATCTGGTTCAAGCAAGGTAAGACTAATATTGTAGCAGACGCATTGTCTCGGAGGTACACTCTTATCTCTACTTTAGATGCTAAAATTCTTGGATTTGACCATATGAAAGAGTTGTACTTGCATGATCTTGATTTTTTTGAGTCATTTGTTGCATGCGAAAAGGGGCGGAAGGTAAATTTTATCGGCATGATGGGTTTTTATTTCGGGAGGATAAATTGTGCATTCCCAAATGTTCATTACGAGACTTACTAGTGAGAGAATCACATGGTGGGGGTCTTATGGGGCATTTTGGGGTAGCCAAAACATTAGCGGTCTTGCAAGAGCATTTTTATTGGCCACATATGAAGCGTGATGTTGAGAGAATTTGCAGTAGATGTGTTACTTGTAGGCAAGCTAAATCCCGGCTTCAAGATCAATGTCTTTACACGCCCCTACCCATTCCGACGACACCTTGGATGGATATTTCAATGGACTTTGTTTTAGGACTTCCGAGAACTAAACATGGGTCCGTTTCTATATTTGTTGTCGTAGATCATTTTTTAAAGATGGCACATTTTATTCCATGTCATAAAACTGATAATGCATCTTTGATTGCCGATTTGTTCTTTAAAGAGGTTGTGAGTTTCATGGTATGCCTAGAACTATTGTGTCAGATAGGGACGCTAAGTTCTAAAGTTACTTTTGGAAGACCTTGTGGGGAAAGTGGGAAACTAAATTGTTATTTTCTACTACATGATATCCCCAAACAGACGGTCAAACTGAGGTAGTGAATAGGACTTTGTCTATGTTGTTAAGGGCTATCATTAAAAAGAACATTAAAACTTGGAAAGAGTGTTTACCGCATGTTGAGTTTGCTTATAATCGTGTTGTACATTCTGCATCGAAATTTTCACCATTTGAACTTGTTTATGGTTTTAATCTGCTAACCCCATTGGATTTATCACCTTTACCTATTTCTGAGCGTGTTAACTTAGATGGGCAGAAAAAAGCTGATTTTGTGAAATAGTTACATGAGAAGGCGAGACTCAACATCGAGCGAATGAATGAGCAAAGCGTGCAAGACAACAGGCTCACAAGCATCATAAGAAGATGGTGTTTGAGCCAGGTGATTGGGTGTGGTTACATATGTGGCCCGAGCGATTCCCGCCCCATCGAAAATCAAAGCTGCAGCCGCGCGGAGATGGTCCATTTCAAGTGCTTGAGCGCATCAATGACAATGCCTACAAGATTGACTTGTCGGGCGACTATGGGATTAGGGCTTCTTTCAATGTTACTGATCTTAGTCCATTCGATGTCAATTCGGATTTGAGGACAAATCCTTCTCAAGAGGAGGGGAATGATGAAAATCCATGGACTAAAGATCCCGTGACAGTGCCAATTGGTCTGGTGATGACGGCTCGAGCAAAGAAGTTCAAAGACGCGCTCAATGGGTTGATTCAAGTCATGCAAAATGAGACCAAGAGTGCACTGCCGGTGGAGGAAGAAGTCTGGGTGGTCCAGTTGATTAGCATCATCAATGATCTTGAGTCCACCTTAGACTGAGCAAGCAAAGGATGCCAAGAATATGAGTCACTTTGCGTCTTGAAGACATTGTAATCAAGTTCTCATTAGTGTCTTGTATTCGTCTATCTTAGTTAGTTGTAATTTTCATCATGTTTAAGTCGTTTTGGTGTTTAGAGGCCAAGTAAACCTTTGGGGCCGCGTCTTAAGTTGTTATTTCGAGTTTGGGTCGAGCATGGATCAAAATTAGAGGGCGAAGTCATGAGGAAACATTCGCACTCACGCACGACCAAGACACACGCCCGTACATTGACGCACGACCAAGAGCACGCATGTGCATGAGCCCGTGTGTGATGATATACGTTGTGGGAGCTTTCGATTTGACGCATGGACTAATGCATGGCCCGTGCATGGCATTGACATGACGCACGGCCCGTGCATGAGCCCGTGTGTCTGTCCAGGAATTTGAGTGTTTGTTCTGTTTTCGTTTCCTTTTCAATCTTAAGTTATTTCCTAGTAGGTTTAGGGTTTAGGATCCCTTATAAGGGTGAACACTTATTGTTTTCATCAATTATCAATTGAATTAAGCTTTTACTCTCAATTTGAGTGTTTTCTCCAAGTGCTTCTTGATTTACGTATCTTGTTTCAATTATCGACTTATTAGGTAATAATCCATAATTGCTTGTGGCGTCTTGCATACTGAGGTTCTTGCTTTGCTAAGCAACGGGTCGAGGTTTCCACCGATCTTTAACCGAACTAGTGAAGATCTTGGGTTAACAACATCTTGTTGTTGGCGTATGCACAGTTGTTGCTACGGTTCACATCAGCTACCTTATGTGTGATTTCCATTCTTCTTCATCAGTTTCTCGAATAACTTATTGCAAAAATATTTTCCCCTGTCGTTAAGGATATCTCTCGGGAATCCAAACCTACTTAAGATATTTTCCTGCACAAACTTGATGCCAGTGTTAGCATCACAAGTCCTCGTGGGGATTGCCTCGACCCATCGAGACACGTAATCAACAACAACACGTATATATTCATGACCAAAATACTTAGAGGGGCCCATAAAATAAATACCCCACACATCAAATATTTCAACTACCAAGCTATTATTCTGAGGCATTTCATTCCTCCTACTAATATTTCCAGTCCTTTGACATTGTCCTCATGTCAGCCCAAAATTATGCGCGTCTTTGAACAATGATGGCCAATACAATCCTGATTGGAGAACCTTAAAGGCATTTTTGCGGCCTCCAAAGTGCCCACCACAATGCATTTTATGACAAAAGGCCAAAACATCATTATGTTCGTCTTCAGGAATGCACCTCCGGATAATTTCATCCTAGCAGATTTTAAACAAGTATGGGTCATCCCAAAAGTAGAACCTACAAGTAGATAAAAATCTTTTCTTCTCCTGAAACAAAAGGTTAGTTTCTACAATTCCACATGCAAGATAATTCACAATGTCGGCATACCAAGGAATTGAAGTAACCTCAAATAACTACTCATGAGGGAAAGAATCAATTATGTGCTCGTGTTTATGAGAAGCAAGAGTGTCATCAGTAAGAGTAAGGTGAGACAAGTGATCCGCCAGTACAATCTCGCACCCTTTTCTATCTTTTATTTCAACATTAAATTCTTGCAACATCAAAATACACCGAATTAACCTAGGTTTAGCTTGTGGCTTAGTCAACAAATATCGCCGGGCTGCGTGATCACTATGGATAATTACCTTAGACCCAACAATGTAAGATCTGAATTTAACCAAGGAAAAACTAACAGCTAACAGTTCCTTTTCAGTGGTAGTGTAATTGACATGTGCATCATTAAGAGTTAAACTAGCATAGTAAATCACATGGAGCAGTTTATCAATTATTTGGCCTAAAATGGCCCCCACAATATGATTAGACGCATCACACATAATTTCAAAAGGCAATGACCAATCAGGAGCAACAACAACATGAGCAGTGATCAACTTATCTTTCAATGTGTTAAAAGCATTTAAACATTTTTCATCAAAATCAAAAGGGGCATCTTGAGCAAGTAATTTACAAAGTGGTTGGCTAATTTTTGAAAAATCCTTAATATAACTTCTATAAAATCCAGCATGCCTAAGAAAACTCATAATGTCCTTAACATTAATAGGGGGTAATTTTTCAATAACATCAATTTTAGCCTTGTCAACCTCAATTTCCTTTTTTAAAACCACGTGGTCTAAAACAATTCCGTTTGTCACCATAAAATGGCTTTTTTCCCAACTTAAGGTTAAATTGCATTCAATACATCGTTCAAGAACATTAGCCAATTTATTAAGACAATCAGAATAAGAGGACCCAAATACAGAAAAATCATCCATAAATACCTCAATGAAGTCCTCAACCATGTAAGAGAAAATTGAAAACATGCACCTTTGAAAAGTCACTGGCGCATTACAAAGTCCAAACCGCATTCGCCGAAATGCGAAAGTCCCAACCGGGCTTATGAAATTAGTTTTTGCTTGATCCTCCGGTACGATGGCCACTTGATAATAACCTGAAAAACCATCCAAAAAATAATAGAAACTATGTCCTGCAAGTTTGTCAAGCATTTGATCAATAAAGAGAAGGGGGAAGTGATCTTTTTCAGTAGCAGCATTTAACTTCCTATAGTCTATGCACATCCTCCATCCAGTCTTGGCCCTAGTGGGAATAATTTCACCTTTTTCATTCTCTACAACAGTTATCCCACTCTTCTTTGGTACAACATGCACCAAACTCACCCATTCACTATCCGTAATCGGGTATATCACCCCTTCAACCAGGAGCTTCAATACCTCTTTTTTTACTATTTCCATCAAACTTGGTTTAATCTTCTTTGAGCTTCTCTACTAGGCTTAGCCCCCTCTTCTAGAATAATTCCATGCATGCACGTAGCAGGGTTAATCCGCTTGATATCACTCAACCCCCATCCAATCGCATTTTTAAAATTTTCTAAGTACTAACAACAATTCTCCCTCTTCTTCTTTAGAAAGAACAACATAAATAATCACCGCTTTCTGCTCACCTTCTTCTAAAAACACATATTTTAAATATTTAGGGAGTTCTTTCAATTCAAGTTTTTGTTGGGGTTTAATATTCACGTCTTCCAATGCAAATATTTCCATCACCCCCCTCGTTTAAGGCTTGCCCATAAGTCTTCCATGACGTCAAAAATATCATCCTGCTCAAGAAATAAAGTGTCAAAACTATAATCATGCAAAAATATATTTTCGACCGCTTCATCAATGAAATCAACGAAAAAGCAATATTCAAGTGACGCATGCAAGGGAATGGGTTAGTGTTAGAAATAGAGAAAGTCACAGTTTCACTAAGCACAGTCATAGTTATGCGTTCATTTTTAATATTAATAAGTGTGTGTGTGGTGGCCATAAATGAGCGGCCTAACAAAAGTGTGTGCTCATTACCTTGATTTTGCACTTCCTCTACTTCTAATACAATAAAATCAAAGAGGACAATGAGACCACCCACTTTAACCAAAATATCTTCAACAATACCTTTATGGTACATAATGGACCTATCAACAAGTTGAAGACACATCCTAGTGGGCTTCAATTCCCCTAAATCAAGTTGTTTAAAAATAAAATAAGGCATCAGATTAATCCCAGCCCCCAAATCGAACATCCCAGAAGTTTTCTTACCATTTACCATTGCAATTTTAATAACAAAAACTACCTGGATCTCGTTGTTTAGGAGGCAATAGGTGCTGAAGAATCGTACTTGCCACTTCTGAAACTATTACCTTCTCGTTGTCACCGAACTTCATCTTGTTTGATGCAAATTCTTTAAAAGAATTTGACATAAGCTGGCACATTTCTAATATAATCTAGCAGAGATAAATTAACATTAACCTTAGATAACATGTTATAGAAATCCAAGAACTGCTTATCCTATTTTTCGTTACAAAGCTGACTTGGGAAAAGAATCGGATGTTTGTAAGGATTGTTGGTTTTGTGCAAGATAGATCCTTTACTTCCATCTTTCTCCTTTTGCATGTATGTTGAATCCGGGGCCTTCTCTATCTCCTCGTCACCTATAGGGTTAGTCAAAGTAGTATAAAATGGAATTTCAACTTTGTTATCAATAACCTTACCACTTCGTAATATGTGATGGCTTGGGCTTGTTCTGGTTGGCTAGGTAGCTTCTCTTTATTTACCACATGTTGAGAATTTTCACCAACTTGAGTCTCAAGACGCTTAACTGAAGCTTCCATGGACTCAAACCGCTAAATATTGGCCTCTTGAGTTTTCTTACTAACCTGGATGAATGAACTCAAGCTATCCTCAATAGATGGAGGCCGAGATTGGTTTGATGACTGACCTTGGGGTTGTGGTGGCCATGGATAGATTTAAGATGGATTTTACGAATTTCCCCAACTAAAGTCCGGATGATTCTGCCAATCTGGGTTGTAAGTTTGAGCGTAATGATCATTACGAGGCCTTTGTTGATAACTCTGGATAGCGTTAATGTCCTCAATCTGTTGTTCAATCACCATACTACAAATATTAGCCCCATGACCGAATTCACCACAAATTTCGCATGACTCGGCAGAGAGATTGGCGGTAGGTGGATGCCCCCATGTAACCAATAATTGTACTTGTTTAGTCAGTTCAACTAATTGTTTTATAACATTGTAACTCGGAGCTTCATTCACGGATGCCCTCATCATTTCTAAAATATCATAGATTTCCTGGCCCATATGTACACCCATGTCACCCCCAACAGCATTGTCAACCATATATTGAAAATTATGTGATAATCCATCATAGAAGAAATAGTTTAACAATTCCAGTGGGAAATGATGATGTGGGCACTTAGTCTGTAAATCCTTAAAGCGGTCCCAGGCCTCATGTAAAGGCTCGTCTTTCATTTGACTAAAAGTAGCTATCTTACCTCGCAGATCTGAAGTTTTCTGATGAGAGTAGTACCTGCCCATGAACATATTGTACACCGCCTCCCAATTACTAAGAGAGTTGGGAGGTAGAGACATAAGCCATGTTTTTGCCCGATCCTTCAGAGTATATGGAAAACAACGCATCCTAAGCTGATCCTCATCCAAATCCTGTAGAGGAAAAGTTTGAATGACAAAATAGAATTCCCGATTGAAGTTGAGAGGATCTTCATTTGGCATCCCATAAAAAAAAGTTTATCCTCTTTTCAGACAAAGACACAGGAAAGATCCGAAAATTTAATCTGTTATTAGTGTTGCTAAAAATATTGGATTGATGTGGCAGCAACATAATTTAAGGATGATTAGTACTAAGACAAACTTAATTTGAACCATAGTGCAATTCACATTATTATACCATTAGTCAATATGATCTTACTTTTCTTGTAACCAAATATTCTTCTTCTCACTATTCTCTGGTAAATTCTCCAACCCTAGTTCTCCAGTTGTGTCGATAAACACTTTCCAAAATGGTTCTGCTTTTAGTTTATATCGTGGATCGATTATTTTAGGCAATCATAATAGAAGATTTTAAAAGTGCCAACCTGTTGGGAAATTTATTGTTTAGATTTTGATGAATGTCATGCAAAACTTAGATTAGAATGTTGGCACCCCATTTTCCTTGTAATTCTACTTGTAATAGATAGGGTTGAATGAGTTGAATTAAGTCAGTTATGCCTGGAAATACAAGAGATCAACTGAAGAAGTGAAGTGAAGACTCCGCTGAGGAACAGCTGAGTATGGCCAAGAGAGAAGATCAAGAACTCGACTGAAGACGTAACAACTGAGGGACAGTTGTGTGAAGAGTCAGTTAAGTCAACTTAAGAAGCCAAGTCACATGTTGAAGTGACAGATGAGTCTTTCAATGATTGGAGCAGACTCAAGTCACCTGGGAAAAAGGCAGCTAAAAAGAGGAGTTAACTGAAAAGAATCCGTTGCACAGAAGTCAAGAACATTACTTAAATAAATAATACATCCATGTTGCCAGGTCTTAAAGTGCTCAGTCCCAGAAGCGTGCAAAAGGAATAAACCAATGGGAAGCACTGCACCTCGTGTCAGAACCTGAAAAGTTGAACATTCATTTAATACGAGGAAAGGTCTACATCTCAAGATTAAAGACCAAGAAAAGACAAGCCAACGAACACAAGTGACTTTGGAAAATCAGCCTATCTCTTCAACGGACAGATTTTTGAAAGTTCACTATAAAAGGCTGAGGAAATTCATTGAGAAAAGGTGACCTTGATTACCTGAACCACGAACGAGAAAGCAATATTCAAACTGTAACCTGCAAAATATTCTCAAAATATTCAAGCTAAATCCTCAAGCCTGAAATTCGAAGGACATCAATCCAACACAAAGCTGTGAAGGAAAGATAACTTCAAACTGTTGAAGAGAAAATTTTTGAAGAATCAAAAGGGGTCTATATTCCAAGGAGGATTGTAGGAAGGTTCAAGGTTGAACCAGTATCAAGTTATTGGAGGGCTTCGTGATCAAATTCAAGAAGCTTGAGAAAAGTGAGTAGCAATCAGCGGCAAATGCCTGTGAAGAAAGGCTGAGTCGGACGAGAAGCCACTTTGTGTGACCAAGGCATCTTCAGATCGAGTCAAGGAGCAAGTCATTTGTGTGATCAATACTTGTCTCTAGACTGATAACCACTTTGTGAATTGATCATTACTTAGTGGATTCCTCCAGGAGTTGGAGAAGAGAGGATTAGAAGAATTACCCCATCTTCGAACATCTATAAAAATTACTTGTGTCATTTATATTTCATCATATTTACATTTCTGCACAATCATCTTATATCTTCTGATAATTTGCTATCTAAGTGATTAATAACTAAGTGCTAAAATCAAGTGTTAAAACAAGTTAAATCAAATTCAAGGGTGTTAAGTCTTCCGCTGAAAAACTCATCACAACCAAGTTAGGGTATAGACTAAACAGTGAGTTATTCTATCAACAACTCTATCGAGTCTGTTGAGTGGCTAACTCTGCTGATTAACTAACTTAGCTGTCTCTCAAGGACCTAGTTGTGTATTAACTCTGTAATATTTTAAAAAGCACTAAAATCGAAAAGTTGGTAAGGTTTATTTAACCCCCCTTCTAAACCTCACTTCCACCCCTTGGGACCTACAAGTGGTATCAGAGCGGTTGGTTCATTGAGTCTTCTGCACTGGTTACTGAACTAGATCTCTATCTTTTCTAAAAGATTTTTAACACTTGCATCTTAAAAATCTTTCATTCTTAGCAAAAGTTATTATCATGGAATAAAATCTAACACGCATTCCTATGTTCACTATTGAGGGGTTTGATGACTGGAAAATTCGTATGCAGGCTCATCTATCTGCTTTACATGATGAAATGTGGCTAGTGGTAGAGGATGGGCCACTGCAAATACTGAAAGTGAACACAACCTCAATCAGAGCAGCTGCAGCTGAAGGAGAAGAAGTTGTGGCTGAGGCAAGACCAACCTTAGTTGAGAAAACAAGGACTGAGTGGACAAACGAGGACATAAAAAGATACAACTTGGACAATGTAGCCAAGGACATACTTTACAAAACCTTGGACAAAGCAATGTTCAACAATGTGAAATCTTGCCAAATTGCAAAACATATCTGGGATAAATTAACTTTAATTTGTGAAGGATCTGAGCAAATTAAAGAAAATAAGTTGTCTGTTGGTGTACAAAAATTTGAAAATTTCAAAATGCTTGCAGGTGAAACCTTGGATCAGCTGGATGCTAGATTCATTGAAATCACAAATGAGTTATCAGAACTTGGGAAAGAATATACACAAAAGGAAATGTGTATGAAGATTCTGAGAAGCCTCCCAGCTGAATGGGAAATGTGGTCATGGCCCTGAAACATTCAATGAACCTCACAAAAACATCCAATCATGAGCTATTCTCAGACCTCAAAGCCTATGAGTTTGGTGAAAAAAAAGATCAGAGGAGACAATCGTACCAAAACAGCAATTTGCACTTATAGTCAAGGATGGAAAGAGAGTCAAGTCAAGGAAGCCATAGACCGGAGGAGATTGCCCCGATGGTTAAAAGATTCAACAAGTTCTTGATAAGAACTACAAAAGAAATAAGGGTGAATCTTCCAGAGACATTCACTCCTCCAAGTCAAGGAAGACAGGCCTCCCAAGAGAATTGAGCATCAAAGAGTTGAGTATCGAAAGCGATAACCCAAGAACGGAAAGAGCCGATCAAAGAGCCGAGAACCTGTGTTGGAATTGCGGACAACCCAGGACACTTTGTTGTTGATTTGTCCATATCCAATAGTCAACAAGTACAAAAATGAAGAAGATAAAAAAGTCTTACGAGAAAGAAGACAGGGAGAAGAAAAAGCTATGTTGGGTCGGGGAGGCTCCGAGACGGCTAAGTCTAAAGAAGCGGCAGACTCGAGAGAGTAGAAGTCGACTACTCAAGTGATTCGAAGAAGAAGCAATGATCCTGTCTAATGGCTAAAGAACAAGATCAACCAGACCAAGAAGATAAGGTACACTCCAACTCATCTCATTCAAATTCTAGTGATAGTGATTGTGATACACACTTCATCACCCACTGATATTTATGATTCATTAGGCAAAATGATGAAATACTCGACCACATTAAATCCTCACACACACTATTAAATTAGGAAAACAGCCAGTTCAAAAGCCAAAACTCACGGTGGCAAAGGAGCCGAGTACTGAGTCACATAGTTTGGTGAGAACAAGGAGTTGAAGGTGAGAATCTTTTTTAAACTAATAGAGAGATAGTGCTATAGAAAAGAGGGAAAATGATCTCAAAATGTGATTGCCTCATTTACGAAGGCATCTAAATCATTGGATGACCTTATCATGAGTCAAAAAGAATGTGGAGATAAGACATGCATAGGATTCAATTCCTTTGTGCACAGTCAAAACCCCAGAGTGATTTTGGAAAAATGATCTTCAAGTAATGAAGCATCTCAAAAATCCAACACACCAAATGTTGCACTCACATTCATTCCAAAGCACAAACACAAACAAACTGGCCTTGGATATAAAGGAAAAGGAAAACAGTCAGTTGAGTATGCTGAGAGGACAGCTAAGAAGAAATCCAGCAGAGTTCCTCAGCAAACTCCAAATAGGGAGTACTATGTGAAGAATAAACAGAGCTACCAAAAACACCAAAAGTTTTATCAAAGAAATACATATGATGGGAATGGTAAAAATTACCCGAGCCAAGCTGATTGGAACAATGTGAAAAATCAGCAAAGATCAATGGAATACAAGCCTAGATGGCAAAGACCTAGACCCCAGCAAATGTCATTCCAAAAACAAAAGAGTTATTATCAGCACACATATGCACCCAGGCACTACACTCAGAAATATCACAACTACCCAAAGACTGCAATTGCTAAAACACACACACAGGCATACAGGCAAAAGAGACAGTTGTATGAACCTAAAGCCCCCAAGCAATTTGCCAAAGTGAACTATGATTATGGCACAGATAGATGGCAACCTCTTAGAGTCAAATCATTTGACTATAGGTTGGTTGGATCATCTTACAATACTAACCCTCAGGACCCAGGCAAGCATGGGTACCTAAAAACTAATTTCCTTGATTGCAGGTTCAAGGAACAGCTGAGTGCCAAAGAACCTGGTACATGGATAGTGGTTGTTCCAGACATATGACAGGCAACATGAAAAATCTATCAAGATTCAAGGAGGTTAGAGGCGCAAAAGTCATATTTGGACGAAATGAAGCTCCAGGGTAAAAAAAAGGCAATAGATCCATCAAGAAAAATGGATTAGAGATCACAGATGTTGCATATGTTGAAGGCCTCAACTTCAACTTGTTAAGAATCAGTCAACTTTGTGATAATCACTACAATGTTGGATTCAATATGGGAGTATGGCAGATTAAAGATACTGAGTCAAATGAAATAGTGCTGCAAGGATCAAGACAGAAGAATATGTATGTGGTAGACTGGTCTACTACCACACCAAGTACCTGTCTGCTAGCAAAGAGCACAGCCGAATCGAGTTGGTTGTGGCACAAGAAGCTGAGTCATATGAACTTCAAGACAATCAACAAGCTTGCAAGGAGTCATCTTGTGGAAGGATTGTCAGACTCAGTGTACAAGAAGGAAAGCGTATGTGATGCATGCCAGATGGGAAAGCAGATCAAATCTTCATTCAAGGAAAAGCCTAGTCCTTCTTCAACAAGGATATTACATCTGTTGCATATGGACTTATTTGGTCCAGTTGAACCAGCCAGCATAAGTGGGAGGAAATACACCTTGATGGTGGTAGATGACTATTCAAGATATACATGGACAATCTTCATGTGCAAAAAGAATGAAACTTTACAGAAACTACCTCAGCTGATGAAAAGAGTTCAAAATGAAAAGAGCCAAACTATTATAAAGATAAGGTCTGATAGAGGAACTGAGTTTGTCAATGGGATAATAACTCAGTATTGTGTTAAAATGGTATTGCTCATGAGTTTTCTGCAGCAAGAACTCCACAGCAGAATGGAGTAGCTGAATGAAGGAACAGAACTCTCAAGGAAGTTGCAGGGACCATGTTAGCTGAAGCTAGATTACCTAAGAGATTTTGGGCTGAAGCCATCAACACTGCATGCTATACTCAAAATAGGTGCATGATAAATAGACAGCTAACAAAGACTCCCTATGAAATATGGACAGGGAGAAATCCAAATGTTGGGTACTTCAAAATATTTGGATGTAAATGCTTCATCCACAACAACGACAAGGTTAATCTAAAGGCTTTTGATGCTAAAGCTGATGAAGGTATCTTTTTGGGATACTCAGCTGAAAGCAAAGCCTATAGAGTATTGAACAAGAGTACTATTGTCACAGAAGAGTCTATTCATGTGGTTTTTGATGAACCTAATGTGAATGGAGAAGATATTGAAGAGACCATCCACCAGAGCTAGTCATTGGAGATGTGAGAGAAGGTGTAAGAACCAGATCCAGAGCTCAGCAAGAAGCAATGTTCACTTGTTTTATTTCCCAAATAGAGCGAAAAGATGTGTCTCAAGCATTGGATGACACACATTGGATTCAAGCCATGCAAGAAGAGTGAATGGTTTGAAAGAAACAAGGTATGGGAATTGGTGCAGAGACCAACCCATCAAAATGTTATTTGCACAAAATGGGTTTTCAGAAACAAGATGAATGAGGAAGGATCTGTGGTAAGAAACAAAGCAAGATTGATAGCCAAAGGGTATTGCCAAGAAAAGAGAATGGATTTTGATGAAACATTTGCTCCTGTTGCAAGACTAGAAGCAATAAGGATATTTCTTGCCTACGCTGCACACAAGAACTTCATTGTATATCAAATGGATGTGAAAAGTTCATTTTTAAATGGACTGTTAGAAGAAGAAGTCTATGTTGAGCAACCTCCAGGCTTTGAGTAGAAGACTCTTGGAGATAAGGTGTACAAGCTCAAGAAAGCATTATATGGATTGAAACAGGCACCAAGAGCATGGTATGATACATTATCTCAATTTCTAACTAATAATGGATTTACCAAAGGCAAAGTGGACAAAACACTCTTTAGAATCCAAGATGGATAGAGTATACTGCTAGTTCAAATATATGTCGATGATATCATTTTTGGATCCACAAATAAAGAGATGTGTGATAAGTTCTCAAACCTCATGCAAGGCAAATTTGAAATGAGCATGATGGGAGAGCTGACTTTCTTCCTAGGAATTCAAGTTAAGCAATTAAAGGATGGAACCTTCATAAGTCAAACAAAGTACACCAGAGATTTAATGAAGAAATTTGGTATGGAAGAAAAGTCTTCTGTGAAAATACCAATGAACAAATCAGTCAAGATGAACATGGATGCAGATGGTAAGGTCAGAGAGCATACAAGATCTGAGCGATCATTGGATCACCGCTCTACTTAATTAACCAAGCCAGACCAGACATCACCTTTGCAGTAGGTGTATGTGCAAGATTTCAATCTGCACCAAAAGAGAGCCACATGACTGCAGCTAAGAGAATCCTAAGATATTTGAAAGGATGCCAGGAAGTCGGCTTATGGTATCCAAAGGAAGGTGGATTCAAGCTTATTGGTTACTCAGACTCAGACTATGTTGGATGTAGAGTTGACAGGAAGAGTACTTTAGGTACATGTCAAATGCTTGGAAATAGATTGGTTTCCTGGTTTTAAGAAGCAAAACTCAATAGCCACATCCCAAACAAGCAGTATATAGCTGTGGCAAATTTGTTGCCCAAGTCTTATGGATGAGACAACGGTGAGAGATTATGAAATTGAATAAAAGAGATTCCAATTATGTGTGATAACAAAGTCTATTGCAATCACTCAGAATCCTGTGTTGCATAAAAGAACAAAGCATATTGATGTCAGATATCATTATATAAGAGATCATGTTGAAAAGAAAGACTTCACTTTGGAATATATCTCAACTGATAAACAGTTAGCTGACATTTTCACCAAGCTCTTATGTGAATCAATATTTGAAGAGCTTAAGAATGAGCTAGGGTTAATTGGTGAGTTGATACTTAAGAAGACTCAATCGAGAAGAGATGAAAGATGAAAAAGTGAGAATCAAACAAGTTTTTCACATCGCCCAAGTGAAACTTGACCATATCGGAAAGTCAATTTGTATCAAGTTAGGTACCAGTCGCTTAGTGAAAAAGAGAGAAGAAGAGTTAAGTCATTTGTGAAATAAGTTTGAGTCATTTATGAGCTAAGTGACAAAAACGCGATCGTTTTTAAATGAGCGGGAATGGTTTTAAGGATGACGCGTCAACGTAATAATAAGCGAATGCGATCAAAAGTCGCACGATAAGCATATGATTAGATATTAATGTTGCCGCATTAAATGCGAGGAATTAAATGCGATTTGACGTGCTAAATCTGAGCCGTTGATTTTGATCAAATTTAAAAAATCAAAAACACGTCCTTTCATAACCTTATATACTCATTTTTCAGTTTCTCTCTCTCACACTCAAAACTGTTCATCTTCAAAGCAGAAGAAAGCAAGTTCTTTTATCAAGATTTAATAGGTAGAAACTTCTAAAAATGGCACTCCGGATCGACTGTGGATTTTGAAGGAATGGTGAAGCAGGGTTCCGATGAAACCCTAGTAAAGAAGATTGTTGATATGTTTCCGGTCTCAGGCCTTTTCTTACTTTCGAGTACTTGCACACCTACCTTGAAGAGGTGGCACAGTTCTATGTAAATGATGAGGTGCAGGACGAAGGAATCAAGTCCTCCGTCCACCGCAAGGACATCATGATTACTGCTAAGGACCTTGCGAGCATTGTTTCTTGCTTGCCGTCGAGGGCATGCGAAAATAAACGAAGTTGATGTTAACAGGCTGCTTTGCATGGAAAAAGTAGCCAAACCGGAGTGTCTTTGCGAAGGTAGTCTACAAAATTTGAGTGAGAAGAAAGCTGGCGAAGGGCGACTATCACATTGTTGGATGTCGTTGGAAAGTGTGTAGACATGAAGTTTGGCGGCTTCAATCGGTGTCAAAGACCAAGCTGATCGTCATGGTTGCGATCATGCAGGGAAAGAAAGTCAAGCCCGAGGCCGAGTTAGGTACAATACGCGGACTCTTGCCCGAACATTGGGAACCAATCGTACAAGGAAGATGGATCCTTTGGAGGATCACTCAGATATGGCCTAGTAATTGGCCATTTGATGGAAGTGAAGGACATTCCGCTTCAACATGGAAAACCCTTCCATGTAAACAAAAAGATGTTCAGGGCTATTCTTTCAGGAGCTCAGAAGAGAGCCCATGCGAAGAGGGCGGATAGAAGTGAGGGGGAATCAGCTGAACCTGAGGACACAACTGTTTCCTCCCCTCTTAAGAAGAAAGCTGCAAAGAAAAAGGCTGCCCCTGCAGCGAAGAAACAGGATGCACCTGCCCCTGCAGCCGAGTCACCTGCCCGAGCAGTCGTGTCTCCTGCCCCTGCAGTCGAGGCCGGGAAGGAAACCCAAATACCTTCTCCAGCCATAAGAAATAAAAGGACTGCCAATCCCAGGAAGGCAGCCGTCCAAGAAAGATGCCCCGGCCCTCGCCGTCGGAGAATCAGAAGAAGAAAAAGAACCAGAAATTCCTCTGGTTAAAAGCAAAAGAAGGATAGTCAAGCTTTGAGCATGAAAAGACGATTGAGTCCGCCACTCATTTGAGAAAACCTCGAGCTGCTGACATTGAGAAGCTTGATCTCTCGACATAATTGATGAAACTTGACCAAGTCTGCTGAGGTGATCAGAGAGGCCCCAAATAGACCGATTGTGGAGAGGGCGGTGAGAAAAAAAAGCGGTAGAGACAATTGAATCTTCACGAGAAAGTTGTCTCTCGCCTGCTACGGATCTTCTTGAAGGTGAAGAAAGCGGCAGAACATCTTGCCTTCCATCCCCAGAAAAGGAAGGACAAGAAGAAGATGAGCGATTATGATGTCATCATGTATTCTCCTATATACCGGACATCCAAAGACCGTATATGTGAATGGGCGTGGAAGCTAAGTCACTCGAGGAGCGATTTAAACGCCTGTGTTCATAGAAGAAAGTAGGAGTTGTTCGAATTTCTCGGCATCACCAAAGTCATTCAAGCCCTTGATGAAGATAATTGCTTGAATATCTTACAAATCTTCAAGGAGAACGAACAAGCCAAAGCAGCCGAGGAAGCAGAAGCTCACTTAAAAAGCCAAGATATGCACGCTCAGGAACTCAGAACACACTCACTCTCATCTCGATGTGTTCTCAGAGAGTGATGAAGATATGGATCCCATTGCTGCTAAAGAGAAGTCAAACATGCAGCAAGCTTTGAAGGAATTCAAGATGTTGCTCAATCGAAGGACCAAGATAGTCCTCACAATCTCTCCTGGAGACAGACCCATTGGGAGTAGTGCAGGAGATTGCCACAACCATAGCTGCGACTACATCCCCGATTGTTTTGAAAGATGGGTCGAGGACTTGGCGATGAGACCGGAAATTTGGGCACCCAAGTTGAGCAACCCCATTGAAGGTGTTTTACCACCACCCCCCCGGTGAACACTCAAAGGAAGCAGCCGCGAGTCTCGAGAAGAGTGACCCCAACATCAGTCACTCAGCTGGTGTGCCAGCTGATGGGGAAACTCACTCCACTGCAGTAGGGTCGGAGGATGTTGTAGATGACTCCACAATGAAGAAAGGAGGCGAAGTGGAAAAAGAAAAAGAACCACAACAGACTGACATTGACGAAGCTCACACAGTTGAGTCTGTCCCAGTTGAGGTGTCGACTACTTTGCAGGCTGAGGACACTGCTATTGCAGTCAAGGAACAGGTTGGAAATGCCCCGGGAGTTAACACTCTGGGCACTGAAAGCGCAATCCAAGGGGTTGAGACTCCTATGGATGCCACTGCTGAAGACCCTAAGACAGCCGCGTCTGTCGAAGGGAATGTAGAAAGGCCTCGCTGCGATTGAGATTCTTTGGAGGTGTTGAAGGCCCAAGGGAAGTTGAGACCTCCCTGGGTAAAACTCAAGAAGTTCAGAACATCCCTCCTGTCAACATTGTTGAATTCGAAAAGGAGATTAGCGCACTTCACGATTCCCAGGACAATCCTGACATATCATTTCTGGGATCTGAAGACGAAGATGAGTCCACTCCTGTTGTACATCAAAAGGACCCAGCTGAGGATGTTCTCCATGAGCAGTCGAGCGAGTTTCAAAGCTTTCGTCAAACATTTAAATTTGATGATGAACCAAGCCCCATGTTTCATCATCTTTGATGACGTTGATGTTGCGGTAGGAACATGTAATTCATTTAGAAAAATCTACTATGACGCCGGGGCGAAGAGAGCGGGGAGTGATCGCCGAAGAAGGCACTCGAAGAAGAGGAGATTCGAGACTATATAGGTATGGCACTATATACGGTGAGGAGAGCTTAAAAGATTTGATAGGTACTACTCATACCAACAAGAGATCATCTTCTTCTGGTGCTCATCTCATAAAAACTCCGAAGTTAAGCGTGCGTGGCCCGAGGAACAATTGTGGGATGGGTGACCCCCGTGAAAGTTTGCTCCAGGAGTGCGCGTGAGTGAGTGACAAAAGCGCTGGAAAAAGACTCGTGTTGGTTTGTGGGGGCCGATCGTCGATCGGCAGGGCGGGCGTTACAACTCGAGGCCGAAGAAGTTGTTAAGACGAGTTGAGGCTCGGTCACCGGGCCAACCTACTCAACAAGGCCCAGTGAACCGAGTCCTCGTGAGCTCCCACAGTGCAAAGAATACCGACTCCACCAGGATCATCAAAGGCACAAACTGCAATTTCAATCCCTTATGTGTGAGATGATACTTTTGAGCAATTATTTCCCTTTTCACTTGAGCTGCCAGAGCTAGAGGAAGAGACAGCTAAAGAGCAGCGAAGATACACAGTTCGAGAATATCCAGTCATCCCTACCGACTCTATTGTACTAGCAGACTTTGATTTCGATGCTGAATGGCCACCAGCTGAATCCGGTGTGACAGCTGAGATCCGTGAAGTCTTCAAGAAAATCTGTGGAGAGATTGGGAAGATTGAACGGCACCAGGCCTCATTAGATCTGCGTCTGGGCAATAGAGATGTCAACCTCATAACAGACTTACGAGGGATTGTGGTACGGATCAGGGAGTGGTGTCAGCAGCAGAGTGCAATGCGATACGAACAAGTTAGATATTTCAAGGCATTGTACAACAAGATGCTGGTTTGGAGTGCTGACAACGCTGATATGAAGCAGGGGATGCAGGCCTATATGGAGAGATTGCATGCCTCCCATATAACTGAAATGGAGTTACTGCGTGAATTTCATCGAAAAGAAATTCTGCGTGTTGAGGAGAACATCAATACGAAATTGACCTTCTCATGGCTGAAATGAAAGCTGTGGTGGTGAATCGAAAGCCACTCACTCTCAGAATTTCGAACAAAGCACATGCCGCAGCGGACTCAGCGAGAACTCGGCTCTCAACCGATGGATTTCATGCTCGCAGGAAAGTTCCCTGGGGTTCCTCTCTCCTTCGATGATGCCAAAAAGGGGGAAGTGGAGTACCTAAGGAAATTGAAAGAAGAAACAGCTGTTGAAAAGCAGTTGTTCAAAAGAAGAAGGGAAAAGTAGTTGTTGTGCCCATGTCACAGAGAAGAGAAAAATTGTGGAAGAAGGGATGAAAGAGATTGAAAGAAAGACGGATGCCCGTGTTCAAGAAGTATTAAAAACTTACGGAAGCATTTCGACAGGGAAGGATCAAGATGCCATTCCAGATGACGGATCCGAGCCAAGATCTGTTGAAGAATTTAAGACGCTCGAATTTGAAGGTTATTTCCAGAAGATGTCTGTAGCCCAAGCCTTGGATTTGTACTGGGAGAAGGGTCTGAAGTTATGCGAAGAAGGCGATAGCAAGCGGCAGACTACCAGCATGACCATTCAAGCGGTAGCGAAAACTCCCGTACAATATACACCCAGAGGAGGAGGAAGAAGTGGTGGAGGAAGAGGTTTTCGACCTAGACCTCTACCTAAAAATATCAAATATGTAGATCCAGGTAAGAAGGGAAGAATCTACTGAACTGGGTAAGATGAAGTAGCGAATCTGGAAGTGGCTAGAAAGAATGTTGATTATGTGAAAAGAATAGAAGAGGAAAACAGAAGACAAGATCAGCTATGTCAAGAAAGGCAAGAAATGAAGCGAAAAGACGATGCAGCGAAAAGAGCTTATGAAAAGAAGAAATCAGCTGAAGATGAAAGAAAAAGAAAAAGAGTTGATGATGATAGAGCTGAAGAGGAAAGAAGGAAGCAGCGAAGGAGATGAAGTGTTGATGTGAACCCTTCGTGTATTTTACTCTTGTAAATACATCTTTGTGTAAGTCATCTGTATGTTCAATAAAGTGTTTTGTAATTTCTCACTTTATATTTGTATCTTAGCATAGATGCTTGTAAATTTTTTAGATATGATTATGCTCTGATACACTTTGTAAACAGTTTTGTAAAGGACAAGAATGCTATGATCAATATAATAATTGATTCTACGCATACATTCTTTGTTACTACATTGTATGTATGTATATTTGATGTTTACTTGTTATTTAATGTTTTTAAGTTTTGGCATCATCAAAAAGGGGGAAATTGTTGGGAAATTTATTGTTTAGAATTTGATGAATGCCATGTAAAACTTAGATTAGAATGTTGGCACCCCATTTTCCTTGTAATTCTAATTGTAATAGATAGAAATTTGAATGAGTTGAGTCAGTCGATTATGTCGGAAATACAAGAGATCAATCAAGAAGTGAAGTGAAGACTACATTGAGGAACAATCGAGTATGGCAAAGATAGAAGATCAAGAACTCGATCAAGAAGACATAATGGTGAGGGACAATTGTGTAGAAAGAGTCGATTAAGTCAACTTAAGCAAGTCACAAGTTGAGTGAGTGGTGAGAGTCTTTCAATGATTGGAGCAGACTCAAATCACTTGGGAAAAAGACTCTGCAAAGAGGAGTTAACTGAAAAGAATTCGTTGCACAGAAGTCAAGAACATTACTTAAATAAGTAATACATCCATGTTGTCAGGTCTTAAAGTGCTCAGTCCTAGAAGCGTGCAAAAGTGGAAGCACTGCACCTCGTGTCAGAACCTGAAAAGTTGAACATTCATTTAATATGAGGAAAGGTCTACATCTCAAGATTAAAGACTAAGAAAAGACAAGCCAACAGAAATAAGTTTCTTTTTTTCTTTTGGCACTGATCAAAGAGAGTCCAACTCCAGGGGAAGCCTTTCTTTTGCAACCAAGTATGCACTTCCAATATTTTCCCGTAGCAGCTGAGCTGAGTCTTTACAAATGGCAAAGGATAAAGAATAGAGAGAGTTCACTATCCAAGGAGATAGCATAAAGGCAATCAAGGCATTTCAAGGATTGGAACCTCTTTTATCCATTACTACACTTATAATTTGGAGTTGCACCGAATATCATCCTCCATACAAAAAACCTTCACCTTGTGCAACTCTTAAAGAGCCAAATACAGCAAGCAACTCACATATTGGAGTAAGGTGGAGTGAAAATGATAGTGATCTTACAAGTCTTTGCTCCAATCATTAATTATCAAGTCGTAAACTTCTACTTTTGAGTTGAATTAAGAAAGTTATTTTGCTAAAAAATAATAAATAAATAAGTTCTAGTATATTATTAGGAAAAATATGTTCTCTTAGTTTTTTCCTCGTTCACCCAACTAACATTACTACTCTTTGTTTTTCATTTCAAACAGTAGACTACAACGTTTTTCTAATACTTCCACCAGAAGACTAAAATTATCATAAATTAAAATGCGACAAAAGAAATTCGAAAGAAAAGATAAGCCTGCAACTCTAATTGATAAATGTTCCTCATTACGATTATTCATACAAATTAGAACAAACACCATCACTGCAATTATTCCCCCAAAAAAAAGTGCTTACTTTTCAGCACTTGAATTCCTCTGCCGTGAATCTTTTACATTGACGGAATCTGGATTTTGATCGGCATCCACTATCTTTCCGTCGGCCGGCACAAGGCAAGGAATTCCATCAACAATCGGAAATGAAACGCCGATCGAATCGCTAATTAGTGAATTGGTTTCCTGGCATAGCCTTAAGGGGTGCTTGGAGAGTGGGCAGACAAGGATCTCGGCTAAAGTGAGGCTTATTCCGGCGCCGGCGCTTTTCAGCAGCAAGCCGCTCCCTCTCACCATATCCGATGCCTGGGTTGAAGATAGATGCGTTTTGTGGCCTCACCGACCGTAGCTATGGCTATTCCTTTTGGGGTGTTTTTTGTAATATGAGATGATGATGATGGTGTTTTCTAATGTTGGGGGATTTTTTTGATACTTCTATTCACCACTTTACCCATAGTTATTACTTATTTCAAAGGGTGTTTTCTCTGAAATAAGTATTTATAATATTTTTAAAGTGTTTCAACATTTAATTTAAAAACCAAAAAAAAAATTTATTAGCCTGTTAAGAACTTATAAACTGTTTCTGAGAAAAAAATAATTTGTTCATTAATTTGGAAAAATAATAAACACATTATTACTTCCGACTCTACTGTGCATTCAACAGTACCCCATGCGTCTCAATGAATTGCATCTTCTGGAATATCCGGGGAATTGAGAACATTGATTCTCGTAATGTTCTTAAGATTTTCTGTCATAAGCATAAACCGTCTCTTTTGGCTATCTGTGAGCCTAAGGTGGACATTACTTCGATTTCAGATTCTTATTGGACAAGCTTGGGTTTGAGTTTTGTGACTCAGAACTTTCGTGCTAATGGTCGGGCGGATATCTGGGTCTTCTGTCATTCTGGCATTTCTATTTTACAACAGGTATTGGTTTCTTCTCAGTGTATTGTTCTTGAGTTGATTGGGTTCTCACGGTTTTTCATATTGGCTTCGTGCATGGTTTATGTAATCATATTAACTGTCGCACGCTTTGGCTCGATTTGATGAATTTGGGTCTTGACGATTTATTGCTTCTTGGGGATTTTACTGTTTTGGGTCATCATGAGAGATTGGGCAGTGGTAGTGTTTCCCAGGCTTCTTGTCAGGACTTCAGGGGATTTTTGGATGATGCTGGTTTGTTTCCTGTGCTAACTACGGGTAATTCGTTTACTTGGTGGACCACCCGTACGCCCTACTATCTTCTTCAGGCAAAATTGGACCGCGCCTTTGCCACTTGTCGATTTTTCTCTCTTTGGCAAGTGGTAAAAGGTTTGGTTCTTCCTCGTATTGGTTCAGATCACCATCCCCTTTTGGTTACTTGTTCATCCTCTATCACCAAGGGTCTGATTCCGTTTCGCTTTCAACGCATGTGGATTTGTCATGATTCATTTCGGGAACTGGTTGTCTATTCATGGACTCAGCCGTGTCCTTCCCCTAACCCTCTCTTGCGTATCATGTGGAAGCTCAAAAGGTTGTGTCACGCTATTAAGGTTTGGAATAGAGATGTTTTGGGAGATGTTAATTGTCAGGTGGATAGTCAGTTGGAGAAAGTTCGTCAGATTCAAGCGGATATTTGAGACTTTGTGTTTCTATGCTGCCCGTCGAGAATTGGAATTTGAAGCCCAAAGTGCTCTGTCCAAAATGCTGCTTTTGCAATCCGAATTCCTGAAACAGAAGGCGCGTTCGGCCTGGCTTAAGGATGGGAATCGTAATACAACATTTTTTCATCGTCCTTGTAAGCTTCGGGAAAGTCGTTCGGGGATTCAAGGTTTTATGATTGATGGCAACTTCTCGGATGATCCGATTGTTCTTGGGAATCACATTATCTCCTTCTATAAGCAGCTTTTCACGGACATAGGGGGTTCTCTCTCGGATTATTTGATGGTGGATCGGGTCATCTCTCTGGCGGTGGAGGCAGAGGATAATGCAATTTTAACGGCTATTCCTTCAGATTCGGAGATTCAGGATGCAGTTTTTGATCTGGGTTCGGATAGTTCTCCTGGCCCAGATGGTTTCAATGGGACATTTTATCGACACTATTAGGACATTATTTTCAGCTAGGGGTGGCAAATCGTGTTATCGTGTCGTGTTCGTGTTACACTATCGTGTTTTCGTATTATCTATTTTATTTGATCTTTAATATAATAACAATTGAAAATTTAAATTAATTTTCAATTTCGTGTTCATATCGTGCTATCATGTCGCGTGCATTATCGTGCTTTTTGTCTGAATCGTGTTTGCAATCGTGTCGTGTTCGTGGTCGCGTGCTATCATGTCGTGTCACTCATTGCCACCCCGATTTCAAAGCAGAGATTATTGCAAGGGTCCGTTTCTTCTTCACTAGTTCGACCCTCCCTTCGGGGTTGAATGCTAGTTTTATGGCTCTCATTCCGAAGTCTAAGGATGCGAATATTATTGACAATTTCGTCCGATAGTTATGAGTAATTTTCTTCAAGTTATTACTAAGATTTTGGCTAATCGGTTGGGCTCGATCATTCCTCCATATTTATCTCCTATGCAATTTGTATTTATCCCTGACAGCGATTTATGATTGTATTGCTATGTTTTCGAAAGGCTTCAACATCATGCATGGTCGGCTTGATGATAATATGATCTTGAAAATTGACATCCGTAAGGCTTTTAATACTTTAAATTGGGGTTTTCTGCTTCACGTTCTGCATCGGTTTGGCTTCTCATCGATCTTCGTTCATTGGACTGAAGTTATTGTTCAGTCCTCTAGGATTTTCATCTTACTTAACGGTTCTCCTGTGGGGTACTTTTCTTGCTTTTGAGGGGTTAGATAAGGTGATCCTCTCTCTCGTTTGCTTTTTTTTGCATTGCATAGGAGGTTTTATGCAAATTCATTGAGGCAGCAGTGACTCAGGACCAGCTAGGGCCGTTCAGTGCGCCTAGACTTATTATCTTTCGCTCCTTGATTCTTTACGATGATGATATTGTAATTATGTGTGGGGCCTCCACGGCTAACGCCCGTACCCTTCTTCGATTCCTCACGATGTATGCTGATATTTCGGGTCAGGCCTTCAATCCTCGTAAATCAAAAGTTTACTTCGGCACCAGGGTTTTTACTCATGTGCGTGGGCGTATTCAGTATATTATGGGTATTCAGTTAGGAGCCTTCGCTACGGTTTCTTTAGGAGCCTCGATCTTTAAAGGTGCTCCTAAGGCCGCGGATATTTCACCTTCTGGTTTGTTTAGACTTATTTGGATCTTGTCCGGGATATTGTTCGCGTCCCCATCGCCCCCTTCTCGAGGGACACGCGGGTCTAGATGCACTCTGATAATGGGAATATTACCTCAAAGGCGGCATATTCGCATATTCGGCCACAATCTCCTATGGTCCATTGGGGTTTTTTGGATTTGGTCCCCCACATTCCGGAACGCCATTCGATTGTGGTATGGCGAGCTATTCACAACTGATTGGCAGTCTTGGATTTATTGCGTCCCAGGGGGAGTTTTATTGGCCACGCGGTTTGTGGTCTTTGTTGTGCTTTTGCTGAATCTGTTGATCACTTGTTTGTCTCTTGTGTCTTTATAGGGGCTCTTTGGCGATGGATTTTTGGCTCATACGATATTCTCCTCTTTATGGCTCATACCTTCAACGATTTCCTTGTGCGCTTAATGAATTTTTGTTTCAGTGATCTGGTTGCTTTCTTATGGCGGGTGGCAGCTTTGTCTTGCATCTGGCTTATTTGGCATATCCGAAATGATTTGGTTTTTAACGATAAAGTGTGGACGGTGGACGCGGTCATTACCCATCTTCGGGTGCTTATTGTTGAATCATCTTCGCTTGATCAAGGTTGCATGAATAATGATCAGCACGATCTTTTCATCCTTAGAAGTCTTCGCGTGCCTGGGCGATCTAGACAAGCTCCAAAGATTCTGCAAGTTAATTTGCAAAATCCCTTACGGGATGGATCAAGGCGAACATCGATGGTAGCGCTTCGGGCGCCGGGAAACCTCACACTGCCTTCGGGGTCTTCCGGAATTGCAGATGCTTCGTTCGGGGGTGCTTTGTGGAACGTTGTGGCACTGGGTATGCTTTTGAGGCTGAATTAATGGCAGCAATGTGGGCCATTCATTATGCATTCGCTAAGGGCTGGACTCAAATTTGGCTTGAGTCAGATTCTATTTACGTTGTGGACTTGCTTCATAAGAGATCCGCTGTTGTCCCCTGGCGTCATCTTAGTAAATGGCGATATACTCTTCATTTGCTTTCATAGATGAATCTGGTGGTTTCGCATATCTATCGCGAAGGTAATAGAGTGGCAGACATTCTGAGCAAGAAGCGGCAATCGGCGACTTGGTGGGGAGACCCTCCTGCGGATATTATTCCTTTTGTCATAGAAGACTATGTTGGTCAATCCAATTATAGATTTGTTAGATAATGCATCATGTTCTTTATTTCTTTATCTTTGGATGCCTATTATGGGGGTACTCTTTTTCTTGCCAAGGGTTTTTCCCATAAGGGTGGGTTTTACCTTGGGAGGTTTTAACGAGACCTCAACCATTCAGCCATTTGGTCGGCTTGTGACTATTTCGATTTTATTTCGGACTTGATTTTTGTCTTGTTTCTTTGGCTACCTATCAGCTTGTGATCAGGATCACTCTTTTTTTATTTTTTAATATATCTTTGATTCATTTAAAAAATTAATTTGGAAAACAAAATTAATAATTAATTTGTAATGTTAACATTTTAAAAGTTCTATAACCTTATTATGTTCAATCACTTTAACAATTTATTTTTAAAATAAGATACAATATCTTATTGAATCTTAAAAACCTTGAAATTAGTCAAAAAATGCCAAAACAGGTTTTTTATGGAAAATTCTTGTTTAGACCAAAATTGTTCATACTTAATTAAGTATATAATACTAGAACAACACACGTGTATTACACGGATTTTTCAGAAGACAAAATTCGGTGCCACAAATTTGTTTGTGATAGTTATAGGAGATCCAAAATAATTATAAATACAAAAAAAATTCAAATTTACAAGAGTACTAGAATAACACACGTGCGTTAAACGTGGTTTTGTCCAAAGATAAAATTTTAGTCTCACAAACATGTAGATTTGTATTTACTTTCTTATTTGTTTTTTGCATTTTATTTAATTCGTATAATATAATAATTTAATAAAAAAACAAATTTAAAAGATAGTGTAGATAGAATCCTCGATTTTTGGATTATTTGTTATTACTTAAATTTGTCAAATATCCACTTTTCAAAACTAACTGTGAGCAAATCGATTATTTTTGGGATATCAAATTTAAAAGATAGTGTAGATAGAATCCTTAGGGCGCAATTAGATATATTTTCATTTTGCTAGAGAATAGTGGTGAAAATTTTTTTTTGGAAGAAAACAGATGAATTGTGAGAGTGTGATTAGATGTGAGATGAAAAAGTAATGACAAGTTGATTTGATTTAAAAATGGTAAAATAATGATTGGTAGTTAGAAATGTGTGAGTGAGTGAATAGTGAAATTTATGGAAGAATGTGTAATAATGATTAGGTTTTTGTGGAAAAATGTGTAGATGTGATTGATAAGAGATAAAATGAGAAAGAGTGAAAGTGAGAGAATAATATATTTTCTGAAAATTTTCATAAACAATTGCATGTTTGATCAAAAAAAGTTTTCCAGCGGAACGAAAATGGAATCTCCCTCACATCCAATCGCGCCATTAATTTTTGGATTATTTGTTATCATTTAAATTTTTTATCATTTGAATATGACACATAAATAAATGTGAAGCCGCCATGTGGAATTAGAAGGATGAAATGTTGACAAATGTTCAAGATTAAAATTTTGACTTATTTATAAACTACATTATTTGTTCTATATCCAAGTGTATTATCATTTTATTTTGACTTTTAAGAATAATTAGTTAATTGTGCTAAATGTATTCATCAAAAGTACCAGATAAAAATATCTTCCACTTTTTTAATTTCTATACAATTTAAATAGGCAGAAAACAAATACTATTTATTCAGCTTTGCACATGATCGTGAAAATCTTTTCATTAAACTACAAGTGTACAACGTAGATAGCAGATATTGGCGAGCAAGGACGTAGGGATTGAATACGAAACATTTAGACTATAGTAAATATCGCATTCCAATTTTATTGAAGCGGCTTTAAAATCAAGAAATTATCTAATATAATCCTAAATTAACAAGTAAAAATAAAATATGTAAATTTGTAAAAACCCGAACTCCACAAGTCTTTTCAACAAATACGAAAGCAAACCTATGCACATAATCTCAACAGAGCCGTCCTAGGGGCGGCTAAGGCGGAGCCGCCGCACAGGGCCCCCTTCCGGCAAGGGCCCCCCCGCCCTGGGACTTTTTTTTTATTTTCTTAACGGTGAAAACATAACTTTATGTACAAAAAAGGTTGCATGGATTACATAAGATGGCGTCTGGTTCAGTGGTTGAACTTCTACATCTTATGGCGGGTGGCAGCTTTGTCTTGCATTTGGCTTATTTAGCATATCCGAAATGATTTGGTTTTTAATGATAAAGTGTGGACGGTGGACGCGGTCATTACCCATCTTCGGGTGCTTATTGTTGAATCATCTTCGCTTGATCAAGGTTGCATGAATAATGATCAGCACGATCTTTTCATCCCTAGACGTCTTCGCGTGCCTGGGCGATCTAGACAAGCTCCAAAGATTGTGCAAGTTAATTTGCAAAAACCCTTACGGGATGGATCAAGGCGAATACTGATGGTAGCGCTTCGGGGGTTCTGGGAAACCTCACAGCTTTTGGGGTCTTCCGGAATTGCAGATGCTTCATTCGGGGGTGCTTTGTGGAACGTTGTGGCGCTGGGTATGCTTTTGAGGTCAATTGATGGCAAGAATGTGGGCCATTCATTATGCATTCGCTAAGGGCTGGACTCAAATTTGGCTTGAGTCAGATTCTGTTTACGTTGTGGACTTGTTTCATAAGAGATCCGTTGTTGTCCCCTGGCGTCATCTTAGTAAATGGCGATATACTCTTCATTTGCTTTCATAGATGAATCTGGTGGTTTCACATATCTATCGCGAAGGTAATAGAGTGGCAGACATTCTGAGCAAGAAGCCGCAATCGGCGACTTGGTGGGGAGACCCTCCTGCGGATATTATTCCTTTTATCATAGAAGACTATGTTGGTCAATCCAATTATAGATTTGTTAGATAATGTATCCTGTTCTTTATATCTTTATCTTCGGATGCCTATTATGGGGGTACTCTTTTTCTTGCCAAGGGTTTTTCCCATAATGGTGGGTTTTACCTTGGGAGGTTTTAACGAGACCTCAACCATTCAGCCTTTTGGTCGGCTTGTGACTATTTCGATTTTATTTCGGACTTGATTTTTGTCTTGTTTCTTTGGCTACCTATCAGCTTGTGATCAGGATCACTCTTTTTTTATTTTTTAATATATCTTTGATTCATTTAAAAAATTAATTTGGAAAACAAAATTAATAATTAATTTGTAATGTTAACATTTTAAAAGTTCTATAACCTTATTATGTTCAATCACTTTAACAATTTATTTTTAAAATAAGATACAATATCTTATTGAATCTTAAAAACCTTGAAATTAGTCAAAAAAATGCCAAAACAGGTTTTTATGGAAAATTCTTGTTTAGACCAAAATTGTTCATACTTAATTAAGTATATAATACTAGAACAACACACGTGTATTACACGGATTTTTCAGAAGACAAAATTCGGTGCCACAAATTTGTTTGTGATAGTTATAGGAGATCCAAAATAATTATAAATACAAAAAAAATTCAAATTTACAAGAGTACTAGAATAACACACGTGCGTTAAACGTGGTTTTGTCCAAAGATAAAATTTTAGTCTCACAAACATGTAGATTTGTATTTACTTTCTTGTTTGTTTTTTGCATTTTATTTAATTCGTATAATATAATAATTTAATAAAAAAAAATTTAAAAGATAGTGTAGATAGAATCCTCGATTTTTGGATTATTTGTTATTACTTAAATTTTTCAAATATCCACTTTTCAAAACTAACTGTGAGCAAATCGATTATTTTTGGGATAACAAATTTAAAAGATAGTGTAGATAGAATCCTTAGGGCGCAATTAAATATATTTTCATTTTGAAAATTTTCATTTTGCTAGAGAATAGTGGTGAAAAAATTTTTTTGGAAGAAAACAGATGAATTGTGAGAGTGTGATTACATGTGAGATGAAAAAGTAATGACAAGTTGATTTGATTTAAAAATGGTAAAATAATGATTGGTAGTTAGAAATGTGTGAGTGAGTGAATAGTGAAATTTATGGAAGAATGTGTAATAATGATTAGGTTTTTGTGGAAAAATGTGTAGATGTGATTGATAAGAGATAAAATGAGAAAGAGTGAAAGTGAGAGAATAATATATTTTCTGAAAATTTTCATAAACAATTGCATGTTTGATCTAAAAAAGTTTTCCAGCGGAACGAAAATGGAATCTCCCTCACATCCAATCGCGCCATTAATTTTTGGATTATTTGTTATCATTTAAATTTTTTATCATTTGAATATGACACATAAATAAATGTGAAGCCGCCATGTGGAATTAGAAGGAAGAAATGTTGACAAATGTTCAAGATTAATGAGGTGATGACATGTGTCAACTTTATTTTTTCTTTTATTATATAGGGTAGATATATCATACAATTCGTTCATTTAAAATTTTGACTTATTTATAAACTACATTATTTGTTCTATATCCAAGTGTAATATCATTTTATTTTGACTTTTAAGAATAATTAGTCAATTGTGCTAAATGTATTCATCAAAAGAACTAGATAAAAATATCTTCCACTTTTGGAATTTCTATACAATTTAAATAGGCAGAAAACAAATACTATTTATTCAGCTTTGCACATGATCGTGAAAATCTTTTCACTAAACTACAAGTGTACAACGTAGATAGCAGATATTGGCGAGCAAGGTCGTAGGGATTGAATACGAAACATTTAGACTATAGTAAATATCGCATTCCAATTTTATTGAAGCGGCCAAAAATCAAGAAATTATCTAATATAATCCTAAATTAACAAGTAAAAATAAAATATGTAAATTTGTAATAACCCGAACTCCACAAGTCTTTTCAACAAATACGAAAGCAACCCTATGCACATAATCTCAACAGAGCCGTCCTAGGGGCGGCTAAGGCGGAGCCGCCGCACAGGGCCCCCTTCCGGCAAGGGCCCCCGCCCTGGGACTTTTTTTTATTTTCTTAACGGTGAAAACATAACTTTATGTACAAAAAAGGTTGCATGTGGAAGCTCAAAAGGTTGTGTCACGCTATTAAGGTTTGGAATAGAGATGTTTTGGGAGATGTTAATCGTCAGGTGGATAGTCAGTTGGAGAAAGTTCGTCAAATTCAAGCGGATATTTGAGACTTTGTGTTTCTATGCTGCCCGTCGAGAATTGGAATTTGAAGCCCAAAGTGCTCTGTCCAAAATGCTGTTTTTGCAATCCGAATTCCTGAAACAGAAGACGCGTTCGGCCTGGCTTAAGGATGGGGATCGTAATACAACATTTTTTCATCGTCCTTGTAAGCTTCGGGAAAGTCGTTCGGGGATTCAAGGTTTTATGATTGATGGCAACTTCTCGAATGATCCGATTGTTCTTGGGAATCACATTATCTCCTTCTATAAGGAGATTTTCACGGACATAGGGGGTTCTCTCTCGGATTATTTGATGGTGGATCGGGTCATCTCTCTGGCGGTGGAGGCAGAGGATAATGCAATTTTAACGGCTATTCCTTCGGATTCGGAGATTCAGGATGCAGTTTTTGATCTGGGTTCGGATAGTTCTCCTGGCCCAGATGGTTTCAATGGGACATTTTATCGACACTATTAGGACATTATTTTTAGCTAGGGGTGGCAAATCGTGTTATCGTGTCGTGTTCGTGTTACACTATCGTGTTTTCGTATTATCTATTTTATTTGATCTTTAATATAATAATAATTGAAAATTTAAATTAATTTTCAATTTCGTGTTCATATCGTGCTATCATGTCGTGCATTATCGTGCTTTTTGTCTCTGTAATCGTGTTTGCAATCGTGTCGTGTTCGTGTCGTGCTATCGTGTCGTGTCACTCATTGCCACCCCTGATTTCAGCAGAGATTATTGCAAGGGTCCGTTTCTTCTTCACTAGTTCGACCCTCCCTTCGGGGTTGAATGCTAGTTTTATGGCTCTCATTCCGAAGTCTAAGGATGCGAATACTATTGACAATTTCGTCCGATAGTTATGAGTAATTTTCTTCAAGGTTATTACTAAGATTTTGGCTATTCGGTTGGGCTCGATCATTCCTCCATATTTATCTCCTATGCAATTTGTATTTATCCCGGACAGGCAGATTTATGATTGTATTGCTATGTTTTCTAAAGGCTTCAACATCATGCATGGTCGGCTTGATGATAATATGATCTTGAAAATTGACATCCGTAAGGCTTTTAATACTTTAAATTGGGGTTTTCTGCTTCACGTTCTGCATCGGTTTGGCTTCTCATCGATCTTCGTTCATTGGACTGAAGTTATTGTTCAATCCTCTAGGATTTTGATCTTACTTAACGGTTCTCCTGTGGGGTACTTTTCTTGCTTTTGAGGGGTTAGATAAGGTGATCCTCTCTCTCCTTTGCTTTGTTTTGCATTGCGGAGGAGGTTTTAAGCAAATTCATTGAGGCAGCAGTGACTCAGGACCAGCTAGGGCCGTTCAGTGCACCTAGACTTATTATCTTTCGCTCCTTGATTTTTTACGATGATGATATTGTAATTATGTGTGGGGCCTCCACGCCTAACGCCCGTACCCTTCTTCGATTCTTCACGATGTATGCTGATATTTCGGGTCAGGCCTTCAATCCTCGTAAATCAAAAGTTTACTTCGGCACCAGGGTTTTTACTCATGTGCGTGGGCGTATTCAGTATATTATGGGTATTCAGTTAGGAGCCTTCGCTACGGTTTCTTTAGGAGCCTCGCTCCTAAGGCCGCGGTCTTGCATCACGTTTTTGACAAGGTTATCCTGAAATTTCGACGTTGGAAATGGATGTCATTATCCCTTGCTGGTAGGGTTTGTTTGGTTAATTCTATTATTACTAGATCTTTTGTGCATACGATGATGGTTTACAAGTGGCCGAGATCCTTGCTTAAGCAAATGGAGAAGGCCATGCATAACTTTATCTAGACTTGTGATGTAAACTGCAAAGGCTCGTTGGTGGTGAATTGGGCGCGATGTTGTATGCCTCGGGCAGAAGGAGGCCTAGGTGTTCGCTCGATTATTGTGGCTAATAATGCTTTTCTGATGAAACCGGGTTGGAACGTTTTGACTTTCGAATCTATGGTTTTTCCGGATTCTAAGGAAATGTTATTTCACATCAGATGGTTCGATCCGTAGATCATTCCTTCCTTCTTCGATCTGGGCAGGGATTAGGGCTCGTATTGAAGATTGTTTAGCTGAGTCTCGATGGATTCCAGGGTGTAATTCCGAGGTATTGGATTGACAACTGGTTGGGTTACTGCATTACAGATAGAATAGGTATTCTACATGAGTACAAATATCTATTTCGGCAACGTATTTCTGAGTACTTCTACGAGGAGTCCTGGCATTTCACCTTCTCGTTTGTTTAGACTTATTTGGATCTTGTCCGGGATATTGTTCGCGTCCCCATCGCCCCCTTCTCGAGGGACACGCGGGTATAGATGCACTCTGATAATGGGAATATTACCTCAAAGGCGGCATATTCGCATATTCGGCCACAATCTCCTATGGTCCATTGGGGTTTTTTGGATTTGGTCCCCTCACATTCCGGAATGCCATTCGATTGTGGTATGGTGAGCTATTCACAACTGATTGGCAGTCTTGGATTTATCGCGTCCCAGGGGGAGTTTTATTGGCCACGCGGTTTGTGGTCTTTGTTGTGCTTTTGCTGAATTTGTTGATCACTTGTTTGTCTCTTGTGTCTTTGTAGGGGCTCTTTGGCGATGGATTTTTGGCTCTTATGATATTCTCCTCTTTATGGCTCATAGCTTCAACGATTTCCTTGTGCGCTTAATGAATTTTTGTTTCAGTGATCTGGTTGCTTTCTTATGGCGGGTGGCAGCTTTGTCTTGCATCTGGCTTATTTGGCATATCCGAAACGATTTGGTTTTTAACGATAAAGTGTGGACGGTGGACGCGGTCATTACCCATCTTCGGGTGCTTATTGTTGAATCATCTTCGCTTGATCAAGGTTGCATGAATAATGATCAGCACGATCTTTTCATCCTTAGACGTCTTCGCGTGCCTGGGCGATCTAGACAAGCTCCAAAGATTGTGCAAGTTAATTTGCAAAAACCCTTACGGGATGGATCAAGGCGAATACTGATGGTAGCGCTTCGGGGGCGCTGGGAAACCTCACAGCTTCTGGGGTCTTCCGGAATTGCAGATGCTTCATTCGGGGGTGCTTTGTGGAACGTTGTGGCGCTGGGTATGCTTTTGAGGCTGAATTGATGGCAGCAATGTGGGCCATTCATTATGCATTCGCTAAGGGCTGGACTCAAATTTGGCTTGAGTCAGATTCTGTTTACGTTGTGGACTTGTTTCATAAGAGATCCGCTGTTGTCCCCTGGCGTCATCTTAGTAAATGGCGATATACTCTTCATTTGCTTTCATAGATGAATCTGGTGGTTTCACATATCTATCGCGAAGGTAATAGAGTGGCAGACATTCTGAGCAAGAAGCCGCAATCGGCGACTTGGTGGGGAGACCCTCCTGCGGATATTATTCCTTTTGTCATAGAAGACTATGTTGGTCAATCCAATTATAGATTTGTTAGATAATGTATCCTGTTCTTTATATCTTTATCTTTGGATGCCTATTATCGGGGTACTCTTTTTCTTGCCAAGGGTTTTTCCCATAACGGTGGGTTTTACCTTGGGAGGTTTTAACGAGACCTCAACCATTCAGCCTTTTGGTCGGCTTGTGACTATTTCGATTTTATTTCGGACTTGATTTTTGTCTTGTTTCTTTGGCTACCTATCAGCTTGTGATCAGGATCAATCTTTTTTTATTTTTTAATATATCTTTGATTCATTAAAAAAATTAATTTGGAAAACAAAATTAATAATTAATTTGTAATGTTAACATTTTAAAAGTTCTATAACCTTATTATGTTCAATCACTTTAACAATTTATTTTTAAAATAAGATACAATATCTTATTGAATCTTAAAAACCTTGAAATTAGTCAAAAAATGCCAAAACAGGTTTTTTATGGAAAATTCTTGTTTAGACCAAAATTGTTCATACTTAAATAAGTATATAATACTAGAACAACACACGTGTATTACACGAATTTTTCAGAAGACAAAATTCGGTGCCACAAATTTGTTTGTGATAGTTATAGGAGATCCAAAATAATTATAAATACAAAAAAAATTCAAATTTACAATAGTACTAGAATAACACACGTGCGTTAAACGTGGTTTTGTCCAAAGATAAAATTTTAGTCTCACAAACATGTAGATTTGTATTTACTTTCTTGTTTGTTTTTTGCATTTTATTTAATTCGTATAATATAATAATTTAATAAAAAACAAATTTAAAAGATAGTGTAGATAGAATCCTCGATTTTTGGATTATTTGTTATTACTTAAAATTTTCAAATATCCACTTTTCAAAACTAACTGTGAGCAAATCGATTATTTTTGGGATAACAAATTTAAAAGATAGTGTAGATAGAATCCTTAGGGCGCAATTAAATATATTTTCATTTTGAAAATTTTCATTCTGCTAGAGAATAGTGGTGAAAATTTTTTTTTTGGAAGAAAACAGATGAATTGTGAGAGTGTGATTACATGTGAGATGAAAAAGTAATGACAAGTTGATTTGATTTAAAAATGGTAAAATAATGATTGGTAGTTAGAAATGTGTGAGTGAGTGAATAGTGAAATTTATGGAAGAATGTGTAATAATGATTAGGTTTTTGTGGAAAAATGTGTAGATGTGATTGATAAGAGATAAAATGAGAAAGAGTGAAAGTGAGAGAATAATATATTTTCTGAAAATTTTCATAAACAATTGCATGTTTGGTCAAAAAAAGTTTTCCAGCGGAACGAAAATGGAATCTCCCTCACATCCAATCGCGCCATTAATTTTTGGATTATTTGTTATCATTTAAATTTTTTATCATTTGAATATGACACATAAATAAATGTGAAGCCGCCATGTGGAATTAGAAGGATGAAATGTTGACAAATGTTCAAGATTAATGAGGTGATGACATGTGTCAACTTTATTTTTTCTTTTATTATATAGGGTAGATATATCATACAAATCGTTCATTTAAAATTTTGACTTATTTATAAACTACATTATTTGTTCTATATCCAAGTGTAATATCATTTTATTTTGACTTTTAAGAATAATTAGTTAATTGTGCTAAATGTATTCATCAAAAGTACCAGATAAAAATATCTTCCACTTTTTTAATTTCTATACAATTTAAATAGGCAGAAAACAAATACTATTTATTCAGCTTTGCACATGATCGTGAAAATCTTTTCACTAAACTACAAGTGTACAACGTAGATAGCAGATATTGGCGAGCAAGGTCGTAGGGATTGAATACGAAACATTTAGACTATAGTAAATATCGCATTCCAATTTTATTGAAGCGGCCGAAAATCAAGAAATTATCTAATATAATCCTAAATTAACAAGTAAAAATAAAATATGTAAATTTGTAAAAACCCGAACTCCACAAGTCTTTTCAACAAATACGAAAGCAAACCTATGCACATAATCTCAACAGAGCCGTCCTAGGGGCGGCTAAGGCGGAGCCGCCGCACAGGGCCCCCTTCCGGCAAGGGCCCCCCCGCCCTGGGACTTTTTTTTTATTTTCTTAACGGTGAAAACATAACTTTATGTACAAAAAAGGTTGCATGGATTACATAAGATGGCGTCTGGTTCAGTGGTTGAACTTCTACATCCAATACTATGGACTCGTGGGTTCGATTCTTCCCTGGTACAAACTTTTTCTTTTTCTCTTTTTTCAATTCTTTTACCAAATTTCCACTAAAAAGAACCCACCCCCTAAGGCCTAAACAACCTTTCACCATTTTAAATCCAAAAAAAAAAAAACATTCTTCCCAAAAACATAAAATAATGCCAACACTCATTGAAAATCCCATCAACAAAAAAGTATTTAGCTTTAATTGTTCTATTCCTATTAGCATGAATCTATTCTATTTTTCTTAAAATTCTTCTTCCACAATTTCTTTTTAGATTTTAAGATATATCTAGATTTAGTTATTTTATTTTCATCATTAATAAAAAATATTATCTATATTTTTTTTATTCCTTAAGGTAATTCTCTTCTATCTAAAATAAAATCCTTTTATTTTCCCCTAAATTTCTTTCTTTTATATTTTATATATTTTAATCTATTACGTAATGATATTGAAATATCTCTTTTGTAGCATTATTTTAATGAATTAAAAAACAATGAAATTAAAATTGAATGTTTTTTAGTTTTACATTATTTTAATAAAATTGGAAACATTGAAAATTGAATATAATGTTTCATTATTTTGTATTTATTTTTATAATTAGATCATTAAAATTATTTTTTGTAATATTCATTAATTAATTATTTTTAATTTTTATTTTATAAATACAAAGGGCCCAATTTTTTTTTTCCACACCGGACCCTTTCAATCATAGGAACGACCCTGAATCTCAACATGCTTCTTCAATATTAAATCCAGTTAATGTTTATCAAAACTATTTTATGTATTTCTATGGGTTCAATTCCTATATTATTTTATTCCCGCTCCCGGGTGGCGCATAAACAGTTGATTAATAACAATTGTAGATCTCCCCATAAGTTACAATTATTATTAACTCCCAAAAGATTTTTCAATTGAAGTACTCCCCACAAACAATTGTAGGTCTCCAAACAGGTTACACCTATTTATGTCTGAACCCGATTTTCATTTGTTAGAACTTACCTCCCAGATTATGAACTAACAAATATGACATGCAAATTATTGGCCAAATAATCTACAAGAATTAAGAATTCGAATTCATATAATAGAATACATAAATCAATTAAGAAAATAATCAATATATATCTAATATGAATCTACAGTTTTGATTATGCCCTAGGATCAGAATGATTAGCCCAATATATTTGATAATAAATTTATAGACAAACATGAAATCAAATAGTTTGACATCGTTTAAGTACAAACAAGAGATCTAAACCAAGAAAGAAAGAACCCTTCTTGTTAGGATCGATCTTCCCTCCAAGACTTCGAACCCTTGTGCTTCTGTAGATGCGAAGGGCTTGTGGTGCTCTTCGTAGATTTGCCCTACTCTCTCAGAAGACTGCTGATTTGTATAACCCTTGTGTATTTTGTGTTGTAAGATGATATGAGATGTTCTAAATTCGTGCAGGCCTTGGTCCTTTTATATAGGTGCTTTGAGAGATCACTTGTAGAGTTCTGACGGGAAAAGGAATAAAAAATCAGCTGATAGACAAATCGCACGACCGTGTGCAGATCACACGGTCCGGTCGTGTAAACCGTTCAAGTCTCCATTTTTGCTCCGAACCAATCACACGGTCATGTGATTTTTAAACGGTTGGGTCATGTGATGTGGCTCTGACCGCAAGAAAGTGTAAAAACACAAGGAACCATTTCACACGGTTGTGTGAATCTACACGGTCAGACCGTGTGACTTGTTTTTCTCCATTTTCTTTGCGTATTCAATCATCTCTTTGTATTTTTCAATCTTGCCCGGGCCTTCTAACTGATATCTTTTCATTTTAGCTCCGTTTCCTGTAAAAAGTTACAAGAATACGCAGTATCTTGACTTTTTAAGGAAAGAAGCAAAATACACTAAATATGAGCGCAAATGCATCAAATATATAACAAATTAAGCTTCTAAATGCACGTATATTTTACACGTATCAAACTCCCCCAAATTTAAACCATTGCTCGTCCACGAGCAAACTAAGAAAAATAATCATATGTGATAAAAACAACACAAAAGAACACTACCAACACTTAATCTCATTCGAATCCATATTCTAGTAAACATGTAATTCATTATAAAGAAATCATCAAGCACAAGTTCGGCATAATGAATACTCATCTGGGTACTTGACATCGCGACTTACAAGTAATAGTGTATCACTCAACTCTCAAATTCGATAGGACATGTATAAGCTCAAAATCAATTCAATGAATAGAACTGCCATAAGCTTACGAATCGTCTAACATCTATACCACTTAAGTGTGCACAATTTAAGAATAAAAAAGGAATTTTCATTTGGTTATAATGTAGGCTCTTTGGTAAGGGTAGGAAAGATTTGGATTAAGTGACTTTACTTGAGCAAATAGAATTTAAGCGCACAGACTTTCAATTCACCAACCCATTTTCATCATAAAACTCATTCTTCTCAAGTTATTTTCTTTTTCATTTCATACTCTTTTGCACTCTTTTCTTCTTTTTCATTCTTAGGCACTTTTTGCCTTTAGCTTTCAATTTTTTTTCAAAATTTTCACAAATTTTCTTTTCTTTCATGAATGACACACTCAAGAATAAAATGAGACTGCATAATATAAAATCAGTTAAAGGCACAAAAGCCCACATGCTTATTTTCCGCATCATGCTCAAATACCCAATTTTCTCAATCAATGCCAAACATGCAAAAGAATATTCTCAACAATTCATCACATAAAGCACCAAAATATTTCATCTAATGAAACCAAGTGCTCATAGTAAAATCATACGAAAGCTTTTTGTACTTTTTAAATTTCAAATCCTAACTCACATAGAGCAATAAACATGCTAAAAATTAAAATAATAAAAATACTAAAAATTTGATTTTTTTTTTTAAATTTTAATGCAAATTTTATGCTTCTAAGTGCAATCCTAAATACAATGCAAAAATGCAATAGTACTTATTTATGCATTCTTAACAAACTCCCCCTTCCCCACAAACTTAAAATATGCTTCGTCCCGAACATATGATGAAATTATCAAAAGAAAGAGGAATGCATAAAAAATACTTACTAAACTCACTGTGGTGATGGAGGTGGAGGTTATTGGCCCTGTGAGATGTGCCACTGGTCCGTGCGAGACATCATCTCGTACATTTGCTGCTGTTATGTGATGGCATCAAAGCGCTGCAAATACTTAGTATGATACTCATCAACTATAGCTGATAACTGATAAGTATCATCCATCAATGTGCGCCCATATTGACCTTCATTCATTCAAGCCTAACACTAAAATTCCCATACCGACTACCCCCTTGTCTATAAGATTCCGGCCTATCCGTCTCATGCCTAAGCTCATCTTGTTCCTCTTGAGCAGCAGTCCCATGGTCTCCCCTCATCAACCAATTACCCATATTCCTAACTGAGGTCGCGTCTGGATTCGGGAGCCTAGTTTTGGTTCGATCCGCATGAATCAACCAATGATCATGCCCATCATATCGAATCATCTTCATGGTGGATAGAATAGTCAAATCAATCTTTTGCTCTCCATCGGCATGCACATACCCTTGAAAGATTACATTAAAATACTCGGCTACAGGAGTAATTAGCCCACCAATGTAAATCCCCCTTTTTTCTTGCTTTTTCACTCTCTCGAAATGCCTAGGTATAAATGCCCCAACGTTGGGTACCACCTCAGTCTACAAGGCCATACACCATAGTATAAACAACTCATCAACCCGAATGGCCCCTTTACTATCTTCTCTTACGAACACCGTTTCCGCTAATGTACATTGCACATAGCAAAAAATGGGGTTCCTAATGCTAGACGCCTCAGAGGTACCCGACGTATAAATTCTTTTCCCTGTTGTTGGTCCCAAAGGGTGATAGTGTAAAGTCTAGAAGGGGGGTATTGAAAAGACTTTACCAAAATTTTGATTTTAGTACTTTTTAAGTCATAGTTTAGTCATAAGTCAGTTGGGTCCTTGATGGACAACTTAGTTGACCTTCACAGTAGAGTTAGCCACTCAATAGACTCGACTGAGCTATTGATAAGATAACTCAGCTGATTCAATTAACCTTTTTAGAAATTCAGTAGTCTTGGTTTTACAGCGGAAGGCTAAACCCTTTGATTAAAATAAGTTTTGAATACTTGTTTTTAGGTTAAGTTATTATCAGGTGACTTAGCAAATATAACAAACAACAAATAAGATATGCAAGAATTAAAGTGTTGAATGTAAAAGACACATAACAGTTTTTATAGTGGTTCGAGGATGGGGTAATTCATCCTCTCCAACCCCTGGAGGCAATCCACTAAGTAATGTTGACTTTGTTACAAAAGGATGGCAGTCCGAGACAACCTTAATCACATAGCTGGCTTCTCCTGGGACTCAGCTTCTGCACAAGATAGTTGTCCTGCTACTTCAGCTCCTTCAGACTTTTGGATTTGATCACTTAGCCCTCCAACAAGTCCAAAGCTTCTGGTTTGTACTGGAACCTCTTTACACTTCCTTTAACCTTGGATGTGTAGAACCCTTGTCTTTAAACAAAGATTTCCTCTTCAATAGTTTGAAGTTGTCTTTTCTTGACTGATTGTGTTGGATCGATTTCCTTCGAGTTTTAGGCTTAAGGATAGTATTGAATGCTTGAGAGTGTTTTGCTCTTATTTTCAGATTAGTGTCTATTACTTTGCTTGCATTCATAACCCATCTCATATGAATTACTTAGCCTTTTATAGTGCATGTTTGAAAAATATATCCGTTGAAGATATAGATGTATATTTGAAACTACACTTTGAGGTCATTGGCTTGTGTTGTCTTGCAACATTTGATGTAGACTGATCCTGGTGTTAATGCTCTGTAGCCTTGCTTGAATCTCTGCAGGTTTGCAGGAACATCCCATTGGTTAATAGCTTTTTGCACTCTTTCAGCAAAACAACTTTATTGTCTGTAGTCTGTCAGTTTCCTCTTTCAGCAAACATTTGACTTTGCTTACCAACGGATCTCTTCAGCTTTCTTGAGTCCTTTTTGTTGCTTAACCCCTTAGACAGTCATCTCCACTTATCGGGGAGTGACTCAACTGTCAACTTTTCTGGTACTTGACTGAGACTTTACTTCACTTCACTCAGCTGCCACTCTGCTAATTCTTCATCTTGGTCTCCAGTCGACTTCTGCAATCTTCAACTTGGCTACTTCAACTCAACTAATAGAACCCTATCTATTACAAGTTGATTTACAGTAGAATTGGTGTGCCAACTTCCTAATCTAAATTTTACATGGTATCATCAAAATCTATTACATAAATTTCGCAACAATTTCGCCCTTTTTAATGATGCCAAAACTTAAATAAAATAACAAAGTAAATAGTGCATAAAGAAGAATGATTGTATGGATATGTCATTTTATTTAACATATCATTCTTGCACCTAACAATGTTTTACAATGTACAATGAAAGCAAATTTACGAAGTACTTACAAATTTCCAGTGTATTTACAATTAAGCAAAGATACAATAGGAAGGTGTCTGTAGCAGTCTTCACCTCCTCCGCTATTTCCTTCTTCTCTCTTCATCCTCTCTTCTTCTGTCTTCTTCGCCTATGTTCCTCTTCTTCTCATCTTTCTCTTTCCTCTTCCTCTCATAAGCTCTCCTTGAAGCTTCATCTTTTCTTTTTCCCTCTTCCCATTCTTGCTCCAGCTTGATGTTTTCTAGCTCTTGGCACTTAGCTGCCTCAGCATTCTTTCTGGCAACTTCTCTATTTTCAAGTTCGTTTAGTCCAACCCAGTATAACCGGTCTTTCTTCTGGGGATTTATATATGTAATGTTTTTAGGCCTTTTTGGTGGAGTACATTTGCCTCTTCCACCACTTCTTTCCCTACCTCTTCCAGAGTCCGCTCATCCCCTTGAAGTGTCTTGCATGTGCCGAGCCTTTGAAGTCTCACGACCGCTTCCTTGAGTCCATCGCTTCTCGGCCGATCGAAAATTTTCTCGAGCTTTTTCGCGAGATGATGATCCATTGCTTGTTTCAGAGTCATTCCTTCAAAAATTCCTTCCGACTTGAGAGTTTGGAACTCCTCAAGAGATCTTGGCTTGGACCCTGCATCAGGAGGGGGTGCTTATGTGAGCTTCACTGCTGGAGAGTCATGAAGTAACCCTGCTGGGGGACCCTAGTGCTTGGATTTAAGATCTTCAATGCAACTGTGCTGCCTTTGGTTCACTTCTGCAAGTTCAGCTTCCATTGCAGCTTTAGTCTTCTGAAATGCTATGTCAGTTTTCTCATTAGTTGACAGGTCTTTTGGCCGCTGGGAAAGGAGAGAGCTGGTTGATGAGCCAATTCGGGACTTGTCTAAGACGATCTTCAGGGGAGCTTTTTTGATGGATTCTTCACCCTTGCTTCCACTACCTTCCCCCTTTTTGGCATCATCACCAACTAGAGAGGTTTGAGAGATAACAGTCAGAATGCGATGCAATTTGTCATGAGTTGCTGAGTGAGCTGCTCAATGTTTCGATCTAAGAGCATGCATCTCTGCCTTCAATATTATCATCATATCTGCTCGCAAAGTGCTTTCAGTGTTTTCAGGTCTTGCTTGTGTTGAGCCTTCAGCAACCCCATATTAGTTTTGTGCATCTGGTCCATTCTGAACATGTGGTCTTATTGTCTCTGCTGAAACTTAGCATTGCCAGCACTCCTGATCACCAATTTGGCGAAGAGTGACTTGAAATAGCTGACTTGTTCTATTCTCAGTGCCTTAGTTGTCTAGAAATCATAGCATCATGGTTGTCCAAACGTTGGTTGAGGGAAGCAAAACCTTTTTCCATAGTTTCCATCTTAGAACACATAGCCCTGAAGGCTTTTCTGAGAAAAGTCTGCTAGCTCAGCTGATTGATCTCCTACCAATACATCGTCGAAGTCAAAACCAAATGGCACAACCCTTAAATCACCCGGAGCTACAAATTCTTCTGGATCTATGTTGATTGAGTAATGTGCTCTTTCTTTAGCAGTTTCTGTCTCCAGCGGAACCTCCTCTATAAATGGAAAGTAATCCTCAAAAAGGTCACTAGGGATTTCTCGAACATCTCCCGCTCCTCTTTTAGGAGCCTTTCCTTTGTTCCCCTAACTTGTTTAAGCTCTTTGTGCCTCAGTTGTGTCAGCAGCGTCACTGGCAGTCGCAGCTGTGTTAGCCTACAGAGCTGACCGAGCCTCAGCTTTCTTAATAGCTTTGTTGGCTTCAGCAGTCGCTTCATGTTGAGTACTCGAAGCCTCATCCGCCTTAGCAGCATCACAGGCTGGTGATGGCACCATTTGGTGTGGGCCATCAACTAATGTAAACTTTGACAAGGCAGCTGACTCGTGTGCCTTCTTCATCTCCGCTGCTAGTTCCTCTATAGCTGGGTCCTCTTCTCTTTTTCCTCGGGGTGGACTCAGCTTCACTGTCAGTATCTTGAAATTCGACTGTCACATTATCATTAGAGTCATGCAGCGCACTAATCTCATCCATTTCAGGAGACTCTGATGGAGGAACATGCAACTTTCCTTTCTCCATAGCAGCAACACCCAAGAAAGTATCAACCTCCTTTGGGCCTTCAATAGCCTTAAAAGCAGTCTCAACGACTGTAAGGCCTTCATTAATCCCTTCTGCAGACTTAGATGCATTGGGGTTTTCTAAAACCTTTCCTTTTGCAGACGGAGTTACATTGGGGTCTTAGACAATGGCATCCTTCGAGGTCTCAACCTCTTGGATTGCACTTTCAGGACCATCAGTCTCAACTGACTTTGTCTGTTGTCCATCCCTTGCCTCAGCTGCATCAGCAACATCCTCGGCCTACAGTGCAGTTGGAATTTCAATTAAGACAGTCTTAACCATCTGAGCGCCGTCAATCCCACTATGCTGTTCTTTTTCAGCTTGACCATCACCTCCTATTTTCAATTTTGTGAGGTCTCTCACAACTTTTTCCAACCCAATTGTGGTGTGTTCAGTTTTCCCCTCAGCTGGCGCACCAGCTGAATTACGATCAGTGGGGTCACTGGACACAAGAGACTCGGTTGTTGTTTCCTTTGAGTAATCAGTTATTTGGGCAATCATCTCAACAACTTTCACAGGGGTTGGCTCAGTTAAGTTGCCCACTACATCTTCATCCTTATCTTGATCGCCAGTTTTCCTGGGCTATCCTTCGGAGTGTCCTAGTGAGGTAGAAGCATCAATGTTCCTCACCATATCAAGAATATCAGGGGTATGAGAGATTTTCATAGATGATGACTCTACAGGGCCCCTTAGCAATGACTTTTCATGCATCTCCTTGGACTCTTTCAAGGCTTACTTTAGCTCAGCCTTCTCGACTGGATCAACATCCTCCAATACTTCCACATCACTATCATTACTACTGCTCGCAAGTTGTAAAGTACTCTCGGGAGCTTCAGTGAAAAGGCAAGAGTGAGGTTTTTGGGATTCCTCAACTGCCTTGGCCTTCTCTATCACCTTCACCTTCTCCGCATCCTTCTACTCATAAAAAATAGTAGTGCGAAAATCTGCATTGGGAGCAGATCGAATGGTAATGTTCCCCAAACATTTAGGAGTTCTTTCTCATTCTCAATGAACTCGGGGCTTTGAAATTGAGACCGGGCTGCACTCAGCTTCCAGGCTCTCCAAACACGCATTTTGTCTTCAATATCTGGATGAGCAGGGGATAGGACTTCAAGATCATAATCGTCTTCCTGCACATGCACGTTAACAACCTTTTCTTCCTTAGCAACAATTTCATCGGTCTAAGGGGATGTCACAGCTAATTCTTCATGTCTTGTATCAACTGCGTTTGATTCTGATGTCTCAGCTGTAGGCCTCAGAGCTGAATCTTGTTCATATGTATGTGGATGAGCATCTGTTTGAGTTTCTTGCTCAATTCTTTCCACACCATTCCCATTTTTAGATATCTGCTGCTCATCGACAACAGTATTCTCTTTCTCAGCCGTCCCTAACTCATCTGGCTCAGCAACTAAGTTGGACTTCTTAACCAGCCTCCTCCTAGTTTTCTTTCCATAGGAACTTAAACTTCTTCCTCCTGTTCCTCAGCTACGGCAGCTGACTCTGCCAGCTTCAATTTCTTCGCAACAGCTAGCTTGCGAGGCATAACTGTCCTTTTACTTCGGACAACTAGAGAGGGAACTAGGGAAGGTTTAGGTGATGGGGCCTTGGCAGAAATAGCTGTGTCGACAGGGATATTCTCAGCTGATTATTCTTCAGATGTTGTAGACTTCTTTGCATGGGCCTGCCTCTGGGCACCAGAGAGATTGACCTTGAAAATTTTCTTGTTCGCGTGAAAGGGTTTCCCAATTCAGAGAGGAACACCCTTCTTTTCCATCAGATGGCCCAGAATCAGGCCATATCCAAGAGTGCTGGCGGATTTCCCATCTTCGCTAACTTTCATATTCAACACATTTTGGCATAGTTTGCTGAAAACAAACTTACCCAGTTGACTTCATTTTCCTCCATGAGGGCTACCATTAAAATCAACTTAGCCTTAAAGAGCTGATTAATTAGCCGAACTTCATATGGACGCATTTAGCTACCACATTCATCAGCTTGTGGTGGTCCTCCTTAATCAGCTTTTTCATAGAGAGCACTTATTGAATAATTGCTCTACTTGACTGCAAGCAAAACAGATATCACCTTTGTTGTACGTGTATATGCTATATTTCAGTCTTCTCCAAAAGAAAGTCATATGACTGTGGCAAAGAGAATTCTGCGATATTTGAAGTATAGCTAAGAAGTTGGCTTATGGTATCCAAAAGAAGGTGGATTTAAGATGATTGGATACTCAGACTCAGAATATACTGGATGTAGAATTGACAGGAAGTACATCTGGTACTTGTCAAATGCTTGGAAATAGATTGTTTTCTTGGTTGAGCAAAAAACAAGATGCAATAGCTACATCACAGCTGAAGCAGAGTACATTGTTGCAGGCAGTTGTTGTGCCCAAGTTTTATGGATGAGGCAACAACTAAGAGATTGTGAAATAGAAGAGAATGGAATTCCAATTATGTGTGATATTACAAGTGCTATAGCAATCACTCAGAGTTCGGTATTGCACTCAAGAACAAAGCAAATTGATGTCATGTATCATTTCATAAGAGATCATGATGAAAAGAAAGACATCACATTGGAATATATATCAACTGAGAAGCAGTTAGCAGATATATTAAAAAACCCCTTATGTGAATCAATATTTGAAGAACTTAAGAACGAGCATGGATTGATTGAGCTATGTTAAAATGCTCAGAAGACTCATTCAGCAGAGTAAAAATAGGAAAATTGCATATCATAAGAGTTTCACTCATCCAGCCAAGTGAAACAGTTTTTATAGTTGTTCAACAGAATCAAGTTAGTTGGACAGCTGAGATTCAGTAGTGTAGAAGGAAGAGAGAAGTAGAGTTAAGTCATAAATGAAGAAAACTGTCTCTTTTATGTACTAAGTGACAAAACAAGGTCATTTGCAATTAAGAGGGTATGTTTTACACTTGACGTCGGCATCATTAAATGTTGTACAGTAAAAGCCGTGACTGCTTACTTATGGTTGGATATAAATGTTGATGCATTAAATGCGACGTGATTAAAGCCTTTTGAAAGATCTGATCTCAGCCGTTGATCAACTTTCAAACCTTTGATATTCTAAAATCATCCTTTCAAGTCTCATATATATCAAAAATTTCATCTCTCTACTTATTTTCACTTTCAAACTTTCAAAACACTCAAGCATCTCTCTGCAACCAAAACCCTACTTTCTTCACAAAAATTCCTGAGAAATTCCAAATGGCTCCCAAACAAGCTCCTCTTGATTTCGCTAAACTTACTGAGAGAATCCACACTGGTTCGCTCATGGATTTTTAAGGCCTTGTCTAGTAGTCGGAGGACAAGGTGTTGACTGAGAAAATTACCCGTCACTTAGAGAAATCTGGGCTCAAGAGGTTTATCTCACTGAAGATGACTCAAACCTTCCAAGAAGAGGTTGTTATGTTTTACGTGAACGTAGCTGTTCATGATAACTGTATTCACTCCCATGTGAATGGGAAAGAGATTAAGTTGGCTACGGCTGAGTTGACCAAGTTTCTACACCTTCCATCCAGTGGACACAAGGAACTGACTGGAAAAGAGTTCGACCTGGTGAAGGCCTGAAAGGAGATTGCTAAGCCAGATGTGGCAGGCAAGGTTAACTACTCAGCTATCAAGAAGGATATAAAAAAAAGTAGCACAAGCTGGTGGATATGGTGACTAAGTGCGTTGACATAAAGTTTGGGTCATCAAATCAGCTGTCTCAAGCTAAGCTAATGGTTATGGCTTGTGCATTCCCTGGATATGGCCTGGTTCAAGGCTATTTGATGGAGAAGAAGGGTGTTCCTCTTCGCAGGGGAAAGCCTTTCCATGCGAACAAGAGAATGTACAAGGCAAACTTATCAGCTACTCAAAAAAGGGCACATGCAAAGAAGTCTGCCACTACTGAGGGGGAATCAGCTGAAAATGTCCCGAGGACACAACTGCTTCCACCCCAGTCCCCTCTCTAGAACCTACTGCCGTTGCTCCCAAAGTGATGAAGAAGAGAAGGACAACTGCTCCCCATAAGGAAGCTTTTAAGAAGTAGAAGACTCAGGCCTCTACTGGTCTGAGAGATGAAGAGGAGTCAGTTGCCAAGGCTCCTGAAGAGCCTACAACTGAGTCTACTGCAGCAGAGTCCATCCTCTGATTAGTGCCTGAAAGATCCCATAGGGAGGAAGTAGAGGCCCCTGTGGAAAGTAGCTCCAGGAGACGGCTTGTGAAGAAGTATGTGCAGAGGAAGCTGTTGAGACAGTTGGAGCAGTCACCGCTGGAGCCACCCTAAGTCCAATATCGAAGGAAGGTAAAAAGCTCAATTCCCAGGATAACGAATGGACGAAAATTGGTGAACAAAGAATTACTAAAGAAACTTAAAATAGTTTAGTAGCTGCCCCCACGAAAATAGGTGAACAAACTAAAGCTGAAGAAGCTCAAAATAGCTCAGCTGTCAGTCCACAGGGCAGAATGGTTGATACTGAGTTAGATGATGTGACAAAAGAAGCTGCTATTGAAGAACCTGTCCCAGATGCCATCATTTTTGAACCACTTAAATCTCGTGCATATCCAGACAATGAAGAACGGCTACGCGCATGGAGGCTATGGAAGTTTAGTGCGAGCTGGGTCTAATTTCAGAGACTAGACACGATCGATGAGGAGGAATATCTCCATGGGGTTTTTGGACCATGCTACTGTCCGTTTTGGCCTGGATGCATTCTACTGCACTGCAATTCCATATGAGAAAAAGGATGCTGAAAAGACCAAGGCCATGGAGAAAGGAAAGTCAGCTGGTGAGCCAGCTGGAAGCTTTAGCAACGATGTTGAAATTATTGAAGGAGCTGATCCTGTGGAGAAGGTTAAGCTAAAATAGGTGCTGTAAGAGTCCCTTCATGACCGTTCTATGCTCAAGGGTGTTGGAGAATCATCTATCTCTATTTCTCCAACACCTGCAATAAGTGACATTGTGAGGAACCTTGATGAAACTACCTCACCAGCTCACTCTGAGGGACAAATGACTAGGGAGATTAGCGATGATGTTGGGAAACGAGTAGATGACGGCAACCTAATGGAGTCACTCTCTACTGAAGTTGTTGAGACAACTACCCATTTGGCTGAACATTCAAGCGAAACAGCCAAGTCTCCGATGACAGCTGACCCCGTTGTCCGTGAATCAACTGGTGAGCCAACTGAGGGGGACGTTGATCACACTACAGCCAGGTTGGAGGAGGATGCAGGAGAAAAATAAAATTTGGGGTTTGGAGACAATGGTGAGTCTACTGAAGACGATGTTGCTACCAATGAAGTTGAAATGGTTAAGATTGTTTCGGCTGAGGAGTTAACAACACTAAAGGCCAATGAAGTTACAGATGTTCGAATTCTTGTAACTAAGGCACAGTATGGAAGTAGGCGGACCATGGCAGTTGAGACTGCTGGTCTTGAAAGTGCAATCCCATAGGTTGAGTCCTGGAAGGATGACGACATTGAAGACCTAGCTGTAGCTAATTCTGTAGAAGGGAATATTGAAGGACTTGTGATGAATGTTAAAAATATATTATTTTTGGTTTATAATATTATTTTACCTTATTAATAGTATTAATAATATAAATTTATAGTATTATTATATGTTAGGAATAAAATAGGAAATCAACATAAAATTGTATTAGGAAGCATTTTAAGTGCAAGTTCGGATCAACGAGCATAACTTTCAATTCCGGCATAATTTTGGGATGGTTATTGAAGATATGGATTCACAATCTATTCATTTTCATATTTTAGATATTGAAATCAAAATCAAAGTTTAGAATGATATTGTCTTGGATCAAAAATTCATCATAATTTGAAGCTTGAAGGATTGCTCATTTAAGTTTCCAGACTTGGCCAAGTTTGGTATTGTGGGCATAACTCGGAAATCACAAGTCTATTGGACCTGAAATTTTAACTGGGTATTCACAACTCATAGGGATACAACATTGCTTCAGAACACAAAGTCAGATTCAGAGTTGGTGAATTTTGAAAACTCTCAGAAGTTGCTGTAGTGATCAATCCCGCAGGCCAACCACATCTAAATAATTCAACCATATCTTGGTCCATGGTTGTTGGAATTCAATGAAATGAGTTGAAAATTGAAGCTAACACATGTGACAATTTATTTGTGAAAGAAAATTGTGCAAATTCAGCTGAAATAATGGACTAAATGGTCAGTCAAAGAAGGTGCCAGAGTTGGTGTTAATTTTCATATTTTCTTACTTGGAATAAAAATAAAGAATAAAATAATTCCAAATTGGTTTTGTGTTGGCTATAAATAGAGGACATTAGCATCATCCAATAGCAAGTTCTGGGTGGAGAAAGTTAGAGTTAGAGGTTCAAAATAATTTTTCTTTGTTGTTTTTCTTAAACTATAGTAAGCTTCTAGTATTTTATAAAATGTGTTATTTAGTTTTTCTTAAATATTTTGTTTTATCTACTTTCTTCATATCTTTATAAGTTTATTTTGTTGAGGAAATAGGGTGAAACTTTTGATGAAGGAAAAAGAATGATTGTAGATTCACATTAAATTTTATTATTTTGTATTATCATTTTGTTCTTTAGATTATACCCTTCTTGTTTAGTGGTGTTTTCTTGATTTATGTATATATATTGGCACAACAAATACTTGGTTCTATAGTGTTAAATGTCTGGTTTTATTTCAACTGGCCAATAATGTGGATACCTTGATTTGTTGTAGACAAAAGAATACATAAATACTTGATCCCATAAAAAAGTTTTGGCGTTATAAGATAAATCATAATTGGTAATACAGTATGTTCACCTCATTGCATGGTTTATATTTATAATATATTCGCATTGGAACATTCGTTGTGTATGAATTCCAATAGTGACAATTTAAGAGGTAAGAAAATATAATCATTCATTTATCTGAAATCAAGGGTGAATCCCCAATCCTCAACATTTCTATTACTTAAATTTCTTGTAACACAAAAAAATATTTTTGTTAGTTTAGAATCCATTTACTCATCGTTTAAATAAGATCTATCCTGTAAACTTCCATCAACTTCCATGTGGATTGACCTCGGACTCACGAGAAATTTATTACTTGAGACAACCTGCACTTGGGTTTGTAATCTTAAAGTTGTAGCAAGTTTTTTGGCGAGGTTGCCGGGGAAGGCAAGGTAAGTTTCCAGGTTTGTGAATATTTTTAACTGCAAAGATTGTGTGTTTGTCTGGTTACAAGGTGTCGTAGTCCAAATTTCATCGTTTAGTTAGAAATAATTCAGAAAAATTCATAGAAAATTTTGATTCACCTCCACACTCACCATTTATGGCTGAAGATGAACTTGTTCATGATGAGATTCAACGAGCAGAAATCAAGAAGTGCGTAACATGGATTACTACTTGCAACAACCTCGAATTTGTACTCCTTCGTGTTTTATTTTTCCACTACATGCAAACAATTGTCAATTCAAGCCAGGGATGACTCTTTTACTTCCTAATTTCCATGGTATGGATTCTGAAAGGCCAAATGTATATTTAAAGGAGTTTGAAGAAGTATGTGCCACATTTGATGAACAAAATTACATGAATGAAATTGTTAAGTTCAAATTGTTTCCTTTTTCTTTAAAAGATAAGGCAAAAACTTGGCTTAGATCTTTGAAACCTAGATCAATTGGTACTTGGCACGAAATGCAAACTGAATTTCTGAAAATGTTTTCCAACTCATAAAACTAATGCTTTGAAAAGACAAATTTAGATTTTTTCTCAAAATCCTAAAGATGTTTTCTTTGAATGTGGGGAAAAGTTTAAAGAGTTGTTGAATTCATGCCCAAATCATGGTTTTGAAAATTGGCGTATCATCAGTTTCTCTTATGAAGGTTTAACTCCTGAAACAAAGCAAACTATTGAATCAATGTGTAATAGTCAGTTTCTTAATAAAGAACACGATGAAGCGCTAGAATATGTTGACTATCTGGCAGAAGTTATTAGTCAACATGCTGAAGTTGTTTTCATCAAATTCATCCCAAGAAAGTTCTCAATATGTTGACCAAAAGTGCAAGCCTGGCACAATTCATCCCAAGAAAGTTATTAGTTCATCTTCAGAAATGAAGAATGAAAATAACGATGATGAAGAAGGTAAGTTGAATGGACGTAAATTTGAGAACAATGAAACATATTCACCTTCTGCCATTTTTCATCAAAGATTGCAACCAACTCAGAAATTAAACTCAAACTCTTAGATTTTTGAAATGTTTAAACAATTCAAAATTAATATTCTTTTGTTTGATGCAATCAAACAAGTCCCATCTTATGCCAATTTTTTGAAAGATTTGTGCACTATCAAAAGAAAGCATCATGTGGATAAAAAAACATTTTTAACTGAAAGTGTGAGTTCAAATATCCAACAATTTGCTCCACCTAAGTATAAATATTGAGGTTGTCCCACAATTTCATGCATCATAGGAGACACTAGAATAGAACATGTTTTGCTTGATCTCAGTGCTAGTGTAAATCTTTTGCCTTTCTCAATCAATGAACAACTAGGTTTGGGTGAACTTAAAGAAACTCCAACTATACTCCAACTAGTTGATCGATGGATTAAAGTTCCAAAAGGAATAGTAGAAGATGTGTTTGTACAAATTAACAAATTTTACTATCATGTTGATTTCATTGTTTTGGATACTCAGCCGGTTGTAAACACAAAGACACAAATTCCTGTCATTTTAGGACGTCCATTTCTTGGAACTTCAAATGCTTTGATAAATTGTAGGAAAGGTATTTTGAAGTTATCTTTTGGAAATATGACTTTGGAATTAAATGTGTTTAATGTTGGCAAGCAATCTACTGATGATGCTGAATTACATGAAGTGGAATCAATTGAAGAACTTTTTCATGAAAATTTCACTGATTGTTTTGAATCTGCTGAAACATGTTTTGAAAGTGAGGGTATTTGTGATAATAAATGTTATGATGTTCCCACTGATTTTTAGAAGCACTGAAAATCATTTTTGGAAACCAAAATTTGAGGAGTTGTCATCATCAAAATTGCAACATGTTCCTCCAAGCATGAAAGCTCAAAAAATCGATTTGAAACCCTTACCATCTGATTTGAAATACTCTTTTTCTGGGTGAGAATGAGACTTTTACTGTAATAATTTCTTCAAAGCTTGATGCATATCAGGAAAGTAAGTTGATTGAGATTTTGAAAATGCATAAAATGCCTTAGGGTGGACCATTGCTGACATAAAATGTATTAGTCCTCTGATTTGCACACATAACATTTATTCAGAGGAAAATGCGAAACCCTCTAGAGAAATACAGCGGAGACTAAATCCCAATATGAAAGAGGTAGTAAGAAATAGAAATAAACTATTAGATAATGAGATCATTTATCCTATTTCTGACAGTAAATGGGCACATCCTATTCATGTTGTGCCAAAGAAGTTTGGTGTTACCGTAGTCAAAAATAAAAATAATGAGTTAATTCCAACTAGAACTGTTACTGGTTGGCGTGTGTGCATTGACTACAGGAAACATAGCTCAGTTACTCGAAAGGATCATTTTCCATTACCTTTTATGGATCATATCTTAGAAAGAGTTGTAGGTCATAAATTCTATTATTTCTTAGATGGATATTCTGGGTATAATCAAATTGAAATTTCACTTGAAGATCAAGATAAAACAACTTTTACATGTCCTTTTGGTACATTTGCATATAGAAGAATGGCTTTGGGATTATGTAATACACCAGCTACATTCGAAAGATGCATGCTTCGCATTTTCAGTAACATGGTTGAACGTTTTCTTAAAGTCTTTATGGACGTTTTCTCAGTTTTTAGTAAATCATTTGAAGATTGTTTGTTGAACTTAGAAAAAGTGTTGAAATTTACGTGTCCTAATCTATCATGCCATAAATTAGAATAATCCATCTTGCCAAGTTAGAAGGAAGAGCCCTTTCTGGGTTTCTAGCCCAAAGAGAACTATTTGAAAACGAGCCTTCTACCAAAAAACAAAATGTTCCAAATGAGCCACCTATTCATAGTAATAGAACTCTGCGTGAGGCTTCCTCCCATGATATGAGTTACTACCCTTTCATCACTTATACTGCCCCGAGCATCTTTATGTTACTTTGAAAGTAGTTGCCCGAGTTTTAATGCAATTTAGGAGGAATTAATGAAATGACATCAATTCACATCCTGGGTTTTCGAACTGAGAGACTCCATGTTCTGAGAAATATTTACCATCCAAAAAGAGAAAAAAGAAGGGAGAAAGCACGAACGATCAAATCAATCTTCTTCTCCTAACAATATTTCTAGTTGGATGAAATTAAGCTTCGGTTGCATAAAATAGACTAAAGGATGCTCTCGGTCTTCCGGTCGAAAAACAACGGCGATGGTCAACAAGTAGTTGTCGGATTTCGATGTGGGCAAATCCATTATTTGAGATTATCTCTAAGCATTTTCGAGTTTCTTTTTCAGGATTTGCCTTTATCTTACAACATAGGCAGATGTGAAGATGGCTAGATTTGAACCAATAACTCTCACCGTATGAAAGTGATACTCTAACCGATGACTCACGTAGGTACCCGATAAGAAGCATTTCTACCTGCACGAATCTAGAAGTAGAAAAAATTACAATCACCATCCCACCTAAAATTCTAAGAATTTGTTTCTACCTACAGGAGAAGAAAAAGATAAGAAAAAGGAACATTTGGATGTAATTGTTTGAACTCCCGGTAGAAAGTGGCTTGGTTAAGGGAACCCACCAAGTAAATAGAAATAATATTCTTATTCTTCTCATCTTCGCCGAAAACATTCATTACAGACATTTTGAAGAGCCATTTAACAAGGTACCCTTTACGAAGAAACTAACCATTCTTGGTCATTACAAACTTGTCGGACTCAAACACTAGTCTAAATCCAACCTTGCTTAATAGGTAGTCGGAGACTAAGTTCTTGCAGATATCTGGGACATTAAGCACATCCACAAGTGTAAGCTCTTTTCCAAAATTCATCTTTAGCATAAGCTTTCCAACCCCCACGACGTTGGAAGTAGAAGAGTTCCCCATGAACAACTTTCTTCCATTTATCGGAGTGTAGGAGAAAAACATCTACTTGCCGGCACAAATGTGATGAATCACTCTAATATCTATCCACCATTTCCTTGGGTTATCCACCATATTGGTTAAAAACAAAACGGCGGAGGGATCGAGCTCCAACATGTCTATCGGAGTAGACTTCAATTACATTAGCTTGTTGTTGGTTGCCATTTTTATTGCCTTTCTGAAGATATTGTCAATCATTGTCCATATGATTCGGCTTGCCAAAGTTGTAGCAGTTGCCTTCCCTTTATTTTTTCGAAATGCTTTCGTTTCTTGCTAGTGCTTGATTCTGCAAGATTGGCCTTGGCCTCCATTCAAATGTTAATGGTTTTGACTTTAGATATTTGGTTGTCTTCCTCAATCCGAACCCGAACTATCAGGTCCTTAAGACCCTTTTCCTTGCACTTGTATTTGAGGTAGTTCTTAAAGTCTTTCCACAATTGCGGAAATTTTTTGATGAACGCAGCCACTTGAAATGACTCATTCAGAATCATCCCTTCATACATGAATTCATGAAGTGTCGTTTGAATTTCCTGAACTTGGCTGATTATCATTTTGGTATTAACCATCTTGAAATCCAGAATTTCGCTGACAACAAATTTATTTGTGCGAGCATCTTCCTTTATGTACTTCTTCTCCAATGAGTCCCACAATTCTTTCGATGTTTTGAATGAACTATAGACATTATAGAGGGTGTCTTTCAGCCCATTCAGAACATAGTTTTTGTAGAGGAAATTGTTGATGTGCCAAGCATCTACAACAATCCTTATTTGGTTGTCGGTTTCTTCTTCAGCAACAATCAGAGGGTCCTTTTTCAAGAACCGGGATAGACCCAACGTGGTTAAGTGAAATGACATCTTTTGTTGCTACCTCTTGAAGTCAACTCCAGAGAACTATCCGGTTTATCTCCATGAGCGGGGGCATCAACCATTGAAGTGAAACTTATATTAACTGTCGTCTTGAAAATAAAAAAAAATTTGTCTTGCAATTGTTGTTTAGGTGGTAAGGTTTTCAAGAAAAATGGTTAAGACAAAAATGAAAACAAGACAAAAAAGTATATAAGTTGATGCTAGTATTTGATACTATCTCTGCATGATGAAATTGTTCCGTACGAAGTGCTAACGGTTCTGGAAAATGTCTATAAGATACAACGATTTTTCAGTGTGAACAGGGTAAGTTTCTGGCTTTCAAGCTTTGGAGGATAAAAATCAATATGCTGGAAATGCAGAATGATTCAATTATTATCTCCGGATTTTTTCGTGTGCCTTTTTCAATCAACATGGGTTGATATATATTGGCATCTAAGTGCCTTATGGAATTGTCATGTCTTTTGTTCAAAAGACATGTTTTATCAACCAAATATTATACATGTTAGTCTGAACAGTTGCATCTGTTTGGAAAGGCGTGACCACTCAATCCAACGCATGACCGGGTACGTAGTTTGGCCCATGTGCACGATCGGGCATGCTTCTGCTCGCCTACAGCACGAGTAGCCCATTGTGTATAGGTCCAATTTTGAGTAAAATAAATATAAAAGAGGCCAAATAAAACTTGTTCAAAACTATAAGGGCTTTGAAGCCCAAGACCAAGCCCAAGCCTACGACCCATTGATCGCGAAATTCTTACCGCAAGCGTACGGTGTCAAGTTTTAGTATAGGTTTTGAAAGTAGGGTTATCGTCTCCACAGGGATTGTTATCGAATTTTATACTAAGTACTATAATTAAAATAGCTTAATTCTATCTAGAAATCGAAAAGAGATGGATTGTTTATTAAACTAAAAATTAAAACTAAAAATTAAACTAAGAATTGGTTCAGACAAATTATCAAACACGTAGAAGATGAATTCTAGAGGGTTGATTTCACCTAGTTATCCCCTATGTTCTCAATCCAGCTTAGAAATCACAAGTTATTAATCTATAAGCCAATATTCCTACCGTTTATCACTTCCTCTCTCGAGTGCTAAGTGATTCTAGGTTCCAATTTCTGATTTCGATATCTCTATAAAAATCATAGATTAAACCCTAATACGCTCAATGAATATTCATTCACAGACTTCAAAAGATTCATAAATCTCTCGATTCTATAAAACCCTAGGTTGTGCTATTCTAAGGCCATGTGTTCAATTACCTCTTTCTAGCGTCAAATTAAACACGCCAAACAATCTAAATTATTGATCAGATAATCCAGATGCAATCAAATCAAATAGCACAAATAGATTAATAAACATGCAAATTTCATAAACTAGAAATCAACACATAGGTTCAAACATAAGTTACATCAATACCCTAGAAAAATAGGTTTAGCTCATAATAGATGTACAAAAACTCATGAAGAAGTAATTATACATTGATAGGGTTCAACAAAGATGCTAGAAAAATAATTCAGAATGATTAAAGTAGGATTCTTCTTTGTTTCCAGAAGATAGATGCCTTCGAATCTCGTCCCGAACTCTTTCTCCTTGCTCAAAATCGTCCCTTGTGCTCTCCAAAATGTCCAACCCCCTGTTTGTACGTCCCTTCTTCTATTTATAGGCTTGAAACCCTAAAAATCCCGTCCAAAAAGGCCCAAAATACATTCAGGCCCATACGCGCGCGCTGCAGCGCTAGAAATGGCGCGCAGCAGCGCGCCTCTCCCCAGCCTACGCGCGTTGCAGCCCTGGTTGTTGGGCGCTGCAGCGCGCCCATGATATGCTGCTTATGTCGTCCATCACAAGGCCGTAGCGCACCCGCGTGTGCTGCTGCAGCACACCCATGTCCTCATCCATCTGTCACCAATTTCGACCCATGCTGCGCGGTGGTTTTTATGACTGCTATTTCGATCTTGCTAGATATATTTCCGTTTTTAGCTCCAAAATGCGATCTTCACCACCCAAACACGTTTTCATCGTTTTTAACCAGTTTCGGCTATGAAGATCAGTCCCGATTCTCGAACGACAACTAATGACACAAACTCGACTCAAACGACACTAAATACTCGAAAACAACGCAAAATCCTCGTCAAGAGTACTCAATACGTTGGTATAAAAACCAACTTAACACCCATGACCTGGACCGGGCGGAGCCGAGCTGAGCCGACTGTGGGTGGGCAGTGGTGGGGCGCGCATGTGTATATTGAACCAAATGCACAAGTATGTAGGTCCTCCCTCCTTTAAAAATTTTGGTGACCCAAGGGACCAAACTCATTACTCATACTTAGGCTATATAAATTGCGCCAAATATGGCTTTCTATCCTATGTGGAATGGATTCACTCCACCCCCACATTTCCCAATTTTCATATCAATTTACAGTTTTAAGTGGCCAACTTGTTGCATTAACTTCTCATTCACCCGAAATTAGTTTTGAGAAATTTCAAATGCTAATCCCATCTACTTACTTGGGTGGCCAACTTGTTGCATTAATTTGATTATTATTTTATTTCCATTTCCAACACTAATCCCTTGGTATCTTAGTGGTAAGGCGTTCGTAATTAGGATTGTGTCAGGTTTCGATTCCAACCTAGCTCCCTTTCCTCCTATTATGACATTGGGAAAAGTTTAAAACTCATTATGTATTATATATTTGATCATTTCTTTGATTAAACACCAATTTATTGAATGAATTAATCTTTAATCAAATCTAAAGAATATAATTTAATATATATATATATATATCACATATATTTTTACTACTACCATCTTAAATATATAATTTTACGAAGTAAGTATAAATAAGTAAATATTAAATTTATTGATGCGTTAAATTTTATCTGGTAAGGTGTGATGTATAACACAGTTAAATCACTATAAATGTAAAGCATTTTGACTGCCAAAATTTATTAAATAGGTGAGATATTAAATAATTTATTTGTAATATCCAAGATTTTATTTAGGCCTTTTATTAAGATTGTGATATTATTAGATTAGAGTTAGTTTATTTAGGGGCTAATTTATACTTTTAAATCCAAGCCCAAAGTATTTAGTCAAAATTTTATTAAGTCCAAAAAAATCACAGTGGCCCAAATCTAAGGTAACCAAGTTCCGACCCATTTCAATGTTCATTTGCCAAGCCCAATTTTAGGCCTAGTCCTTTTATCTTTTCCTTTCCAGATAAAACTCTAAAGATTTTCGGATAAAGACTCCTGATTTTAAACTCTCGTTAATACCTATCCTTTTCCTATCAACTTACCAGATTCAAGTTTCGGACAAAGAATGAAGTGAAGACTCCATTGTGGAACAGTTGGGTATGGTCAAGAAGGAAGATCAAGAACTTGACTGAAGATGTATCAGCTGAGGAACAACTGTGTGAAGTGTTAGTCAAAGTCAACTCAAGGAGCCAAGTCTCAAGTTGAAAGTGACAGATGAGTCTTTAAATGATTGGAGCAGACTTAAGTCACCTGGGGAAAAAGGCGTGCCCAAATGAAGTTAATCGAAATGAATCCGTTGTATTTTTAAGTCAAGAACATTACTTAAATAAATAATACTTCCATGCTGCCAGGTCTTAAAGTGCTCATCCCAGAAGCGTGCAAAAGGAATAAACCAATGGGGAGCACTGCACCTCGTGTCAGAATCTGAAAAGCTGCACATTCATTTAATACGAGGAAAGGTCTACATCTCAAGATTGAAGACCAAGAAAAGACAAGCCAACGAACACAAGTGTCTTTTGAAAATCAACCTATATCTTCAACGGGCAAATTTTTGAAAGTTCACTATAAAAGGCTGAGGAAACTCATTGAGAAAAGGTTACCTTGCACACCTGAAAAATCAAGCATTATTCAAGCTGTTAACCTGCAAATATTCTCAAAGATATTCAAGCAAATCCTCAAGCCTGAAACACGAAGGAAATCAATCCAACACAAAGTTGTGAAGAAAAGACAACTTCAAACTGTTGAAGAGGAAACTTTTGAAGAATCAAAAGGGTCTACTTTCCAAGGAGGATTGTAGGAAGGTTCAAGGTCGAAACCAGTATCAAGTTATTGGAGGGCTTCATGATCAAATCCAAGAGCTTGAGAAACTGAGCTGAAGTAGCAAGGCAGCTACCCTGTGAAGAAGCTGAGTCGGATGAGAAGCCGGCTGTGTAACCAAGGCTGTCTCTAGACTGTTCACCACTCTGTAAACTGATCTGTTACATATTGGATTCCTCCAGGAGTTGGAAAAGAGAGGATTAGAAGAATTACCCCATCTTCGAACCTCTATAAAAATTAACTGTGTCATTTATTTTTCAGCACATTTACATTTCTACATACTTACCTTATATCTGCTGATAAACTTATTTGCTATCCTAACTGATTAATAACCAAGAGCTAAAATCAAGTGTTAAAACTAGTTTAAATCAAATCAAAGTGTGTTAAGTCTTCCGCTGATAAAACCAACACAGACAAGTTAAAGTTCAGGTTAAACAACTAAGTTATTCTATTAATAGCTCTATCGAGTTTGTTGAGTGGCTAACTCTGTTGAATAACCAACTTAGTTGTCCCTCAAGGACTTAGCTGTTTGTGTTAACTGTGTATTATTTTAAAAGGACTAAAATCGAAAGTTGGTAAGGTTTATTCAACTCTACCTTCTAAACCTTACTCACACCCCTTGGGACCTACAAGTGGTATCAGAGCGGTTGGTTCATTGAGCCTTCCGCACTGGTTACTGAACTAGATCTCTATCTTTTCAAAAAGGGTTTCAAACACTTGTATTTTCAAAATCTTTCATTTTTAGCAAAGTAGTTATCATGGAAGCAAATTTGATACGCATTCATATGTTTACTGTTGAGGAATTTGATGACTGGAAAATTTGTATGCAGGCTCATCTATCTGATTTACATGATGAAATGTGGCTAGTGATAGAGGATGGGCCACTGCAAATACTTAAGGTGAACACAACTGTAAGAATAGCAGCTGAAGTAGCAGAAGCGGATGAAGAAAGACCAGCATGGTTGAAAAGTCAAGGACTGAGTGGACTAACGATGATAGAAAAAGATACGACTTGGACAATGTGGCCAAGGACATACTCTACAAGACATTGGACAAAGCAATGTTCAATAAAGTCAAATCTTGCAAATCTGCAAAAGAAATCTGGGATAAACTAACTTTAATTTGTGAAGGATTTGAGCAAATTAAAGAAAATAAATTGTCTGTTGTTGTACAAAAAATTGAAAATTTTAAAATGCTTGCAGGTGAAACCTTGGATCAGCTGGATGCCAGATTCACCGAAATCACAAACGAGCTATCAGCACTTGGGAAAAAATATACAAAAAAGGAAATGTGTATGAAGATTCTGAGAAGCCTCCCAGCTAAATGGGAAATGAAGGTCATGGCCCTCAGACATTCAATGAACCTCACAACAACATCCAATCATGAGCTATTCTCAGATCTGAAAGCCTATGAGTTTGAGCTAAGAAGAAAAGAGCAAGAGGAGACAATCTGTATCAAGGATGGAAAGAAAGCTAAAGTCAAGGAAGCCATAGAACAGGAGGAGATTGCGCTAATGGTTAAAAGATTCAACAAGTTCTTCAACAAGAACTATAAAAGAAACAAGGTGAAACCTCCATGAGACATTCAGCTCCCTCTAAGTCAAGGGAAGACAGGCCACCCAAGAGAGCTGAGCATCAAAGGGTTGAGTATCAGAGAGCTGATAACCCAAGGACAGAAAGAGCTGATCAAAGAGCTGAGAACCTGTGCTGGAATTGCAGACAACCAGGACATTTTGCAGTTGACTATTCCTATCCACCAGTCAATAAGTACAGAAATGAAGAAGAAAGAAAAGTCTTCAGAGAAAGAAGACAGGAAAAGAAGAAAGCCATGTTGGCTGCTGAGACTGCTGAGACAACTAAGTCTAAAGAAGCAGCAGACTAAGAGAGTAGTGAAGCTGACTACTCAAGTGATTCTGAAGAAGAAGCAATGATCTGTCTTATGACTAAAGAACAAGATCAACAAGACCAAGAAGATGAGGTACACTCTAACTCATCTCATTCAGATTCAGGTGATAGTGATTGTGACACACAACTTCAACACCCACTGATCTTTATGATTCATTAGGAAAAATGATGAAAGATTTTGAGCACATAAAATCCTCACACACACTTTTAAATGAGGAAAACATCCAGCTCAAAAGTCAAAACTCATAGCTGACTAAGGAGCTGAGTACTCTAAGTCACATAGCTGATGAGAACAAAGAGCTGAAGGCTGAGAATGCCAAACTAATAGCAGAGATAACTGCTACAGAAAAGAGAGAAAATGGTCTTAAAAATATAATTGCCTCATTTACAAAGGCATCTAAATCATTGGATGACCTTATCATGAGTCAAAAAGAATGTGGAGACAAGACAGGCATAGGATTCAATTCCTTTGTGCACAGTCAAACACCTAGAGTGATTTTGGAAAAAGAATCTTCAAGCAATGAAGCATCTCAAAAATCCAAAACACCAAATGTTGCACCCACGTTCACTCTTAAGCACAATCACAAACAAACTGGCCTTGGATATAAAGGAAAAGGAAAACAGCCAGTTGAGTATGCTGAGAGGACAACTGAGAAGAAATCCAGCCGAGTTCCTCAGCAAACTCCAAACAGAAAGTACTCTATGAAGAATAAACAGAGCTACCAAAACCCCAGAAGTTTCATCAGAGAAACACATATGATGGGAATGGTAGAAATTACCCAAGCCAAGCTGATTGGAACAATGTGAAATATAAACAAAGACCAATGGAATACAAGCCTAGATGTCAAAGACCTAAACCTCAGCAAAGGTCATTCCAAAGGCAAAAGAGCTATTATCAGTACACATATGCACCCAGGCACTACACTCAAAAATATCACAACTACCCAAAGAAGGCAATTGCCAAAATAAACACACGGGCATACAAACAAAAGAGATAGATGTATGAACCTAAACCCCCAAGCAATTTGCCATTGTAAATTATGATTATGGCACAGATAGATGGCAACCTCTTAGAGTCAAGTCATTTGGCTATAGGTTGGTTGGATCATCTTACAACACTAACCCCTCAGGACCCAGACAAATATGGGTACCTAAAAACTAATTTCCTTGATTGCAGGTTCCAGGAACAACTGAGTGCCAATGAACCTGGTACATGGATAAAGGTTGTTCCAAACATATGATAGGAAACAAGAAAAATCTGTCAAGATTCAAGGAGATTAGAGGTGCAAAAGTCATATTTGGAGTAAATGAAGCTCCAGGGGAAATAAAAGGCACTGGATCCATCAAGAAGAATGAATTAGAAATCACAGATGTTGCATATGTTGAAGGCCTCAACTTCAACCTGTTAAGCATCAGCCAACTCTGTGATAAGGGATATAATGTTGGATTCAATATGGGAGTGTGCCAGATTAAAGATACTGAATCAAATGAAATAGTGTTGCAATGATCAAGACAAAAGAATATGTATGTGGTAGACTGGTCTACTGCTACACCAAGCACTTGTTTGTTAGCAAGGAGCACAACCGAATCAAGTTGGTTGTGGCACAAGAAGCTGAGTCATTTGAATTTCAAGACAATCAACAAGATTGCAAGGAGTCATCTTGTGGAAGGATTGCCAGACTCAGTATACAAGAAGGAAAGCATATGTGATGCATGCCAGATGGGAAAGCAAATCAAATCTTCACTCAAGGAGAAGCCTAGTTCTTCTTCAACAATGATATTGCATCTGTTGCATATGGATATATTTGGTCCTGTTGAACTAACCAACATAAGTGGAAAGAAATACAACTTAGTGGTGGTAGATGATTATTCAAGATGCACATGGACAATTTTCATGTGCAAAAAGAAGGAAACTTTGCAGAAGTTACCTCAGCTGATGAAAGGAGTTCAAAATAAAAAGAGCCAAACCATTATAGAGATAAGGTCTGATAGAAAAACTGAGTTTGTCAATGGGATAATAACTCAGTATTGTGTTGAAAATGGTATTGCTCATGAGTTATCTGCAGAAAGAATTCCACAGCAGAATGGAGTAGCTGGAAGAAGAAACAGAACTCTCAAGGAAGCTGCAAGGACCATGTTAGCTGAAGCTGAATTGCCTAAGAGATTTTGGGCTGAAGCCATCAACACTGCATGTTATACTCAATATAGATGCATGATAAATAGGCAATTGACCAAGACTCCCTATGAGATATGGACAGGGAGAAAGCCAAATGTTGCATATTTCAAAATATTTGGATGTAAATGTTTCATCCACAACAATGGCAAGGACAATTTGAAGGCTTTCAATGCTAAAGCTGATGAAGGTATCTTTTTGGGATACTTAGCTGAGAGCAAAGCCTATAGAGTGCTGAACAAGAGGACTATGGTCACAGAAGAGTTTATCCATGTGGTTTTTGATGAACCTAATGTGAATGGAGAAGATATTGAAGAGTTAGCTGACAAGTTGAATCATCCAACCATGCAGAAGAGTCCATATGTTGGAAGTGAAGTAAGAATAATCAACTTAGATGAAGATGAAATAGCTGAATCTCAAAGACAGCTGAAAAGTCTACAACTAAATGAAGATGAAAGAGTTGTTCAAGACAACATAGATGCGAGATGGCTGAACCCAGCTGATTTACTTCAACCTGATGTAAGATGGTTGAGAGACCATCCACCAGAGTTAGTTATTGGAGATGTTAGAGATGGTGTAAGAACCAAATCCAGAGATCAGCAAGAAGCAATGTTTACTTATTTTATTTCCCAAATAGAGCCAAAAGATGTGTCTCAAGCATTGGATGACACACATTGGATTCAAGCCATGCAAGAAGAGCTAATCAGTTTGAAAGGAACAAAGTATGGGAATTGGTGCAGAGGCCAACCCATCAAAATGTTATTGGCACAAAATGGGTTTTCCAAAACAAGATGAATGAGGAAGGATCCGTGGTAAGAAACAAAGCAAGATTGGTAGCCAAATGGTATTGCCAAGAAGAGAGAATAGATTTTGATGAAACCTTTGCTCATGTTGCAAGATTAGAAGCAATAAGGATGTTTCTTGCCTATGCTGCACACAAGAACTTTATTGTATATCAAATGGATGTGATAAGTGCATTTGTAAATGGACTGTTAGAGGAAGAAGTCTATGTTGAACAACCTCCAGGTTTTGAGCAGAAGACCATTGGAGATAAGGTGTACAAGCTCAAGAAAGCATTATATGGATTGAAACAGGCACCAAGAGCATGGTATGATACATTGTCTAAATTTCTAACTAATAATGGATTCACCAAGGGCAAAGTGGACAGAACACTCTTCAGAATTCAGGATGGAGAGAGTATACTACTTGTTCAAATATATGTGGATGATATCATTTTTGGATCCACAAATAAAGAGCTGTGTGATAAGTTCTCAAACCTCAGGCAAGGCAACTTTGAAATGAGCATGATGGGAGAGCTGACCTTCTTCCTAGGACTTCAAGTTAAGCAATTCAAGGATGGAACATTCATAAGTCAAACAAAGTACACCAGAGATTTAATGAAGAAATTTGGTATGGAAGAGAAGTCTTCTATGAAAATACCAATGAACACATCAGTCAAGATGGACATGGATGCAGATGGTAAGGCTATAGATCAAACAAGATATAGAGCACTCATTGGATCATGCTTACTTAACTGACTTAACAGACACAGACTTACATCGCCTTTGTTGTAGGTGTATGTGCAAGATTTCAATCTGCACCAAAGGAGAGCCACATGACTGCAGCTAAGAGAATCCTAAGGTATTTGAAGGGATGCCAGGAAGTTGGCTTATGGTATCCAAAGGAAGGTGGATTCAAGCTTATTGGTTACTCAGACTCAGACTATGCTGGATGTAGACTTGACAGGAAGAGTACTTTAGGTACATGCCAAATGCTTGGAACTAGATTGGTTTTCTGGTTTAGCAAGAAGCAAAACTCAATATCCACTTCCACAGCTGAAGCAGAGTACATAGATACGGGCAGCTGTTGTGCCCAAGTCTTATGGATGAGACAACAACTCAGAGATTATGAGATTGAATAAAAAGAGATTCCAATTATGTGTGATAACACAAGTGCTATTGCAATCACTCAGAATCCTGTGTTGCATTCAAGAACAAAGCACATTGATGTCAGATATAATTTAATAAGAGATCATGTTGAAAAGAAAGACATCACTTTGGAATATATCTCAACTGATAAGAAGTTAGATGACATATTCACCAAACCCTTATGTGAATCAAGATTTGAAGAGCTTAAGAATGAGCTAGGGTTAATTGAGCTGAGTTGACACTCAAAAAACTCAATCAAAAGAATTGGAAGATGAAAAGATGAAAATTGAACAAGTTTCACAAATCAACTATGTGAAATAACTATGTCGGAAAGTCAGCTGTATCGAGTTAGCTGACAGCTGAGTCACTTAATGAAAAGAGAGAAGAAGAGTTAAGTCATTTTTGAGATAAGCTGAGTCATTTATGAGCTAAGTAACAAAAATGCAGTCTTTTTAAATGAGCGGGAATGTTTTTAAGGATGACATCAGCGTAATAATGACGGGTATAGTCAAAAGCTGCACAGTAAGCGTATGATTTGATATAAATGCTGCCACATTAAATGCAAGGAATTAAATGCGGATTGACGTGCTAAATCTGAACCGTTGATTTTGATCAAAATTTCAAAATCCAAAGACCCGTCCTTTCATAACCCTTATATACACATTTTCCAGATTTCTCTCTCACATTCGGAAACTGTTCATCTTCAAGTTTTAATTGGTAAAAATCTCTGAAAATGGCACCTAAGTTTGATTTCATCAAGTTATCGAAGCAGATCCACTCAGGATCGTCAGTGGACTTTGAAGGTATGGTGAAGCAGGGTTTCGATGAAACCCTTGTCAAGAAAATCGCTGAAATGCTATAAAAGTCAGGTCTCAAGGCTTTTCTGACTTTGGAATACTCGCACACCTACCAAGAAGAAGTGGCGCAGTTCTACGTTAATGCGGAAGTGCAGGACGAAGGAATCAAGTCTTCTGTCCACCGCAAGGACATAATGATAACTGCTAAGGACCTTGCGGAGCACTGTTTGTTGCCGTCAGAAGGCATGAAGGAGATAAATGAAGCTGACATTGACTTGGTTGCTACATGGAAAGAGGTAGCCAAACCGGAGTGTGCTTCTAAGGTGGTCTACACAGCTGATAAGAAGTTAGTGAAGGACGACTATCATAAATTGATGGATGTCGTCTCCAAGTGTGTGGACATGAAGTTTGGAAGCTTTAATCAGCTGTCCAAGACTAAACTGATCGTCATGGCTGCGATCATGCAGGGCAAGAAAGTCAACTGGGCTGAGTTTGTATACAGCAGACTCTACCAGAATATGATGAATAAGTCATTTAAAGATGACGAATCCTTGGGAGGATCTCTCGGATATGGCCTCATGATTGGCCACTTGATGGAAGTGAAGGGTATTTCCCTTCAACATGGAAAATCCTTCCATGTCAACAAGAAAATGTTCAGGGCGAACCTCTCTGGAGCCCAAATGAGAGCCCACGCAAAGAAGGCGAAAACCAGTGAGGGGGAATCAGCTGAACCCGAGGACACAACTGTTACCCCTCCTCCCAAGAAGAAAAGCTGCCCCTGCAGCTGCGAAGAAGAAAGTTGCCCCTGCAGCTAAGAAAAAGGAGTCGCCTACCCCTGCAGCCGAGTCTCCTGCCCCTGCAGCAGAGGCTGAGAAGGAACCTCAAATCCCTTCTCCAGCCATACGAAAGAAGAGGACTGCCAAGTCAAGGAAGGCAGCTCTCTCCAAGAAGGATGCCCCATCCCCCGCTGCCAAAGATTCAGAAGAACTCGAAGTCCCTCTGGATCGGACCAAAAGAAGAAGAATTTTCAAGCAGTCAGAGCTTGAAAAGAGAGCTGAATCTGCTATTCAGCTGAAATCACAAGTTCAGACTGCCGGTCATCTAGAAGAGCAGTCTCCTGAAGTTATAGATGAAACTGCCAAGTTTGCTGAAGATGATCAGTAGAGGCCTATCGAAGACTCAGCTGGGCGTCAAACAACTGAAGAAGATAAGGCAGTCGAGACAACTGAACATCCTGTTGAAAAGGTTGTCTCTCCGCCTGCCACAGATGTTGATGAAGGAGAGGAGCAGCATAGTCTCTTGCCTTCAACCTCTGAAATGGAAAGGCATGATCAAGGTGAGGATGATGATGTCATCATGTATTCTCCCGTATTCAGCGCCGTATACGCAAATGGAGGGCGTGGAAGCTAGACCACTCAAGGGCGCAGTTTTTTCGCCTTGAGTTTATCGAAGAAGAGGAGGAATTGCTGAAATTTCTTGGAGTCAACACTGTGCTTCAGGCCCCGTATGAAGATAACTGCCTAGATATTCTACACATCATCAAGGAGAAGGAAAAAGCCAAAGCAACCGAGGAAGCACAAGCTCTCGAGAAAGCCAAAATATGCCCGCTTACTGGAACTCTAGAACACACTCACTCTCATTTTGATGTGTTCTCAGAGAGTGATGAAGATATGGATCCCATTGCTGCAGTAGAGAAGTCGGACATGCAGCAAGCTCTACGGGATTCCAGGCTAATGTATGAGCAACAACTATTTGAAGGACCAGGAGAGTCGTCCCAATCTCTCCTGAAAATCGATCCTTTGGGAGTGGTGCATCAGATTGCCTCAAAAATCGCTGTAGCCACGTCCCCGGCTCTATCGGAGGATGGGTCTAAGGGACTTGGCAATGAAACTGGGATTTTGGGCACCCAAGTTAAACCAACCCCTGAAGAAGGTGTTTTACCATCTGCCCCAGCGGCTGAGCACTCAAAAGAAAAAGCCACGAGTCATGAGCTGAGTGACCCCATCATCAGTCACTCAGCTGGTGTGCCAGCTAAGGGGGAAACTCTCTCCACTGCAGCAGGGTCGGAGGATGCTGAAGATGACTCAATTTTGAAGAAAGGTGGCGAAGTAGAAACTGAGACAGAACCACAACAGAGTGACATTAACGAAGCTCAGACAGTTGAGTCTGTCCCAGATGAAATGTCAGCTGCTATGAAGGCTAATGACACTGTTCTTACAGTCGAGGCACATGATGGAAATGCCCCGGGAGTTAACAATCTGGGCAGTAAAAGTACAATCTTAGGGGTTGAGACTCCTATGGATGCCATTCTAAGACAGCTGCGACTGTCGAAGGGAATGTTGAAGGCCTCGCTGCAGTTGAGACTGCTGAAGGTACTTAAGGCCTAAGGGAGGTTGAGACTTCCCTGGGTAAAGTTCAAGAGCCACAGAACATTCCTCTTGTTCACAGCACTGAAATAGAAGAGGAGATAAGTGAACTTCATGACTCCCAGGAGAACCTTGTTACATCATTCTTGGGGTCTCAAGATGAAGATGAGTCCACCCCCATTGCAGATCAAAGGACCCGGTGAGGATGTTCAAAACCACGAGTCGGCCTATGTGATAAAGCCTTTCGTTTAAATTTAACTTCAATTTTGAGCCAAGCCCGCAGATCTCATCATCATCCAATGATGCTGATGATGCAGCAGAGGAACCGGTTATTCATTTAGAAAAATCCACTGAGACCAAAGACGCTGTTAAGACAAAGTGAGGCTCGCCACCGGGCAAACTATCTCAATCGCCCGCTTGAAACCGATTCAATCACAATGCAGCTTCCACGCCAGATCGTAATGACTACTCAAGCTCCGTCACAGGCTCCCATAGTTGTGACCACTACCGACGAAGCTATCACAGCTGAGGTATGGAGATTTGAATCATCACAGGCACAACCCTCACAAACAATCCCATATGTGAGTGATGATGCCTTTCCAAAGGTAATCCCTTTCTAGCCGATCCTACCAAACTTGGAAGAAGTGACCGCAGCTGAACGATGAAGATTCATCATGAGAGAAGATCCAATTATCCCTACTGACTCAATCGTTCCAGTTGAGTTTAATTTTGATGAAGAGTTGCCTGCAGCTGAATCAGGTGAGACAGCTGAGTTTCGTGAAATCTTCAAGAAAATTTGTGAAGAGATTGAGAAGATCGAAAGGCATCAGGCTTCACTCGATATGAGACTGGACAGCAAGGATGCTACCCTCACAAAGATTTGAGAGGCATAGTGGTGCGGATCCGAGAATGGTCTCAATAGCAATCTGCCATGCGAATTGAACAAGTTCGTTATTTTAAAGCACTGTATGGCAGAATGCTTACCTGGATGGCTGACAATGCTGATCTGAAGCAAATGATGCAGGCGTATATTGAGAGGTTGCATGCTTCTCACAAAACTGAAATGGAGCTGCTGAAGGAATTCCAGAGGAAAGAAATTCTGAGTCAAGAGAGCTCAATGAATGATAAATTCAGCCTTCTCATGCCTGAAATGAAGTTGGTGGTAGCTGAGTCCAAGGCCACTCGTTCAGGATTTCGGACCACTTATGCAGCAGCAGACTCCAAACAGAATTCCACTCTCATCAGACTCGACTTCATGCTCGCAAGCATGTTCCAGTGACTCTACCGATCGAACACTCTGTTGTGCCAATGTCAGAGAAAAGGAAAAATCATCGAAGTAGGGATGTAAGAGTTCGACAAGAGGACGAATGCCCGCATTGAAGAAGTAATGAAACAATTCGGTGGCATTCCGATAGGGTAGGATCAAGATGCTATTCCTAACAATGGATCTGAGCCAAGATCCATTGAAGAATTCAAGACGCTCGAATCCGAAGGATATTTCCAAGGGATGTCACTAGCCCAAGCCTGGGATCTGTTCTGGGAGAAGGGTCTTACATAGTGCGAAGAAGGCGATAGCAATGCATCACTACCAGCCCACTCACCGGGCAAGGAAGACTCTATGCAAAGATACACCCAGAGGATGAGGAAGAAATGGTGGTGGAAGAGGTTCTCGACCTTGTCCAAGACCCAAGAACATTGAATATGTAGATCCAGGAAAGAAGGGAAGGATCTACTGGGCTGGGTATGATGAAGTGGCATACCTGGAGGTGGCAAAGAAGAATGCTGAAGCCGTGAGAAGACAGGAAGAGGAAAACAAAAGGCAAACAGAGCAATGGCTCGAGAGGAAGCGGAAGGATGATGCTTCTAAAAGAGCTTATGCAAAGAAGCAGAAAGCAGCCGAATAAGAAAGAAAAAGAAAGAGAGCTGATTATTTTGACAGAGCTAAAGAGGATAGAATAAGGCAGCGAAGGCGTTGAAGTGTTACTGCGAACCCTTCATGTATTTTACTTATGTAAATACATTTTTGTAAGTCATCTTTATACTTAGTGAAGTTTTCTGAAATTTTTCACTCTGTATTTGTATCCTAGCACAGATGTCTGTATTTTGCTCTGACATAGAATGCTCTGATACTAAATGTAAACAGCTGTGTAAAGGACAAGAATGGTATGATCAATAAAAGAATCTATTCAACGCATACATTTTTGTTACTGCATTGTTTGTATGTATCTTTGTTGTTTATATATTGTTTAATTTTTTTTAAGTTTTGGCATCATCAAAATGGGGGAAATTGTTGGGAAATTTATTTTATAGATTTTGATGAATGCCATGTAAAACTTAAACTAGAAAGTTGGCACCCCATTTTCCTTGTAATTTTCATTGTAATAGATAGGGCTTGAAAAGCTGAGTCAGGTCAGTTATGCCTTGAAATACAAGAAGTCAACTGAAGACTGAAGTGAATACTCCGCTGTGGAATAGCTGAGTATGGTCAAGAAGGAAGATCAAGAACTTGACTGAAGATGTATCAGCTGAGGAACAACTGTGTGAAGTGTCAGTCAAAGTCAACTCAAGGAGCCAAGTCTCAAGTTGAAAGTGACAGATGAGTCTTTAAATGATTGGAGCAGACTCAAGTCACCTTTGGAAAAAGGTAGCAGCCAAGAGAAGTTAACTAAAATGAATCCGATGCACAGAAGTCAAGAACATTACTTAAATAAGTAATACTTCCATGCTGTCAGGTCTTAAAGTGCTCATCCCAAAAGCGTGCAAAAGGAATAAACCAATGAGGAGCACTGCACCTCATGTCAGAATCTGAAAAGCTGCACATTCATTTAATACGAGGAAAGGTCTACATCTCAAGATTGAAGACCTAGAAAAGACAAGCCAACGAACACAAGTGTCTTTTGAAAATCAGCATATCTCTTCAACAGGCAGATTTTTGAAAGTTCATTATAAAAGGCTGAGGAAACTCATTGAGAAAATGTTACCTTGCACACCTGAAAAATCAAGCATTATTCAAGATGTTAACCTACAAATATTCTCAAAGATATTCAAGCAAACCCTCAAGCCTGAAACTCGAAGGAAATCGATCCAACACAAAGCTGTGAAGGAAAGACAACTTCAAACTATTGAAGAGGAAACTTTTGAAGAATCAAAAGGGGTCTACTTTCCAAGGAGGATTGTAGGAAGGTTCAAGGTCGAACCAAGATCAAGTTATTGGAGGGCTTCGTGATCAAATCCAAGAGCTTGAGAAAGTGAGTCAAGTAGCAAGCGCACCGCCTTGTGAAGAAGCTCGAGTCGGACGTGTAGCCACCGTGTGTGACCAAGGTCGTCTCTAGACTCGTTTCACCACTCAGAACCGATCTATTAGTTAGTGGATTCCTCCAGGAGCTGGAGAATAGAGGATTAGAAGAATTACCCCATCTTCGAACCTCTATAAAAATTAATTGTGTCATTTATTTTTCAGCACATTTACATTTCTGCATACTTACCTTATATCTGCTGATAAACTTATTTGCTATCCTAACTGATTAATAACCAAGAGCTAAAATCAAGTGTTAAAACTAGTTTAAATCAAATCAAAGGGTGTTAAGTCTCCCGCTGATAAAACCAACACAGTCAAGTTAAGGTTTAGGTTAAACAACTGAGTTATTCTATCAACAGCTATATAGTGTTTGTTGAGTGGCTAACTCTGCTGAATAACCAACTTAGCTGTCCCTCAAGGACTTAGCTGTTTGAGTTAACTTTGTAATATTTTAAAAGGACTAAAATCGAAAAGTTGGTAAGGTTTATTCAACCCCCTCCCCCCTAAACTTTACTCACACCCCTTGGGACCTACAAACAGCTAAAGAAATTTGGGAAAAACTGACTTTAATTTGTGAAGGATCTGATCAAATTAAAGAGAATAAATTAACTGTTGCCGTACAAAAAATTGAAAACTTTAAAATGCTTGCAGGTGAAACTATGGATCATCTGGATGCCAGATTCACAGAGATAACAAATGAACTCTCAGCCCTAGGCCAAGAATACACTCAGTAAAGAAATATGTATGAAGATATTCAGGTCGCTCCCACCGGGTGGGAAATAACGGTGATGGTCTTGAGACACTCCATGGACTTAACAAGAACTTCCAACCATGAGCTATTCTCAAACTTGAAAGCTTATGAATTCGAGCTCTGAAGGAAAGAGCAAGAAAAGACAGTTGTACCTAAGACAACTGCACTCATGGATGGAGAATCCAAAAGAGCTTACTCCAAGGAAACCATTGATCAAGTGGAGATTTCCCTGATGGTGAAAAGATTCAACAAGTTCTTTAATGAGAAGTATAAAAGAAACAAGGGTGAAACCTCCTGGAGACACTCAAAACCTTCCAAGACCAAGGACGACAGACCACCAATGAGAGCTGACCATCAAAGAGCTGAATAGTAGAGAGCTGATAATCAAAGAGCTGACAGAGCTGACTTTCCATAAAGCTGAGAACCTGTGCTGGAATTACAGACAGCCAGGACATTTTGCTGTTGATTGTCTCTATCCACCAGTCAACAAGTATAGAAATGAGGATGAAGGAAAAGTCTTCAGAGAAAGGAGATAGGAAAAGAAGAAAGCCATGTTGGCTGCTGAAACTAACACAGCCAAGTGCAAAGAACTAGCTAAGTCAGACAGCAGTGAGGCTGACTACTCATCAGATACAGAAGAAGTGGCTTTGATATGCCTCATGGCCAAAGAACATGAAGATGAGGTATATTCTAACTCATCTCATTTTAATTTTGATGATAGTGATAGTGACACAAACACTTCATCACCTAGAGATCTTTATGTTTCATTAGGCAAAATGATGAAAGACTTTGAGAACATGAAAACCACTCTCACACTTTTGAATGAGGAAAACAGCCAGCTCAGAAGCCAGAACTCACAGCGGAATAAAGAGCTGAGTACTCTAAGTCACATAGCTGCTGAGAACAATGAGTTGAAGGCTGAGGTTGCTAAGATCAAAGCTGACTTAGCTGAAACAGAAAAGAGGCAAAAAATTTGAAAAATGTGATTGCATCATTTAGCAAGGGATCTAAATCATTGGATGAATTGATAATGATACAAAAGGAAAGTGGAGACAAAACAGGCATAGGATTCAGTTTCTTTGTGCATGCTCAAACTCCAAGAGTGGTTTTGGAGAAAGGATCCTCAAGCAATTAAGGAGTCCAAAGACCCAAAGCACCATATGTTGCGCCCACTCACAAACACAATCACACACATGCTGGCCTAGGATATAAAGGAAAAGGTAAAATTCCAGTATAGTATGCTGACTGGATAGCTAAAACAAAATTCAGAAGAGTCCATCAGCAAACTCCCAATAGAAAGTATTCTTTGAAATCAAAACAGAACTAGCAAAAGCTCCAGAGGTTTCAGCAGAGAAAGCCATATGATGGGAATGGTTGAAATTATCATAGTCATACTAATTGGAACAATCAAATGAGATATCAGCCAAGTCCAAAGGGATACAAGCCCAAGTGGCAAGGACCTCAGACTCAAAATAGGTCATTCCCAAGGCAAAAGAACCATTATCAGCAAACAAATGCACCCAAGCACAATGCTCACTATGCACAAAAGTTTCATAACAATCCCAAGAAAACAAATGCACAAGCACACTCTCATGCATATAGACAAAAGAGAAAGCTGCATAAGCCTAAAGCTCCCAACCAATTTGCAAATATTCATTTTGATTATGGAACTGATAGGTGGCAACACTTTAGAGTCAGACCATTTGGCTATGTTTTTTGGATCACCTTATAGTGCTAACCCCTCAGGACCCAGAAAGGTTTGGGTACCTAAAAATTGATTTCCTTGATTGCAGGTTCAAGGAACAACTGAGTGCCAAGGAACCTGGCACATGGACAGTGGTTGTTCCAGACACATGACAGACAATAAAAAGAATTTATCAAACTTCAAGGAATCAAGAGGAGCAAAAGTCATATTTGGAGGAAATGAAGCTCGATGGGAGATTAGAGGAATTAGATCCATAAGGAAAAATGGACTAGAAATCAAAGATGTAGCCTATGTTGAGGGTTGAATTTCAATCTGCTGAGCATCAGCTAACTCTGTGATAATGGCTATAATGTAGGATTCAACATGGGAGTATGCCAAATCAAGAATGCTGAATCAAATGAAGTTGTGCTATCAGGTTCAAGAGAAAAACATGTATATAGTGGATTGGTCAACTGCTACACCAAGTACATGTCTGCTAGCAAAGAGCACAACCGAATCAATTTGGATGTGGCACAAAAAGCTGAGTCGCCTGAATTTCAAGACAATCAACAAGCTTACGAGGAGTCATCTTGTGGAAGGATTGCCGCACTCAGTGTACAAGAAGGAAAGCATTTGTGATACATGCCAGATGGGAAAGCAAATCAAGTCTTCATTCAAGGATAAGCCAAGTCCATCTTCAACTAGGATATTGAATTTATTGCATATGGATTTATTCAAGATACATATGGACCATCTTTATGTGTAAAAGAAGTATACTTTGCCAAAACTTTTTCAGTTGATGAGAAAAGTTCAAAATGATAAGAGTCAAACCATTATCAAGATAAGGTCTGACAGAGGAACTGAGTTTGTTAATAAGATTATAACTCAGTATTGCACAGAGAATGGTATTGCTCATGAGTTATGAGCTTCAAGAACTCCACAGCTGAATGGAGTGGCTGAAAGAAGGAACAAAACTCTCAAGAAAACTACAAGGACCATGTTAGCTGAAGCTGGATTGCCTAAGAGATTTTGGGATGAAGCCATTAATACTGTCTGCTACACTTAGAATAGGTGTATGATAAATAGGAAGCTGTCCAAAACCCTTTATGAACTCTCAAGCCAAATGTTGGATATTTTCATATTTTGAAATGTAAGTGCTTCATTCATAACAATGGCAAGGACAACCTGAAATCCTTTGATGCTAAAGTTGATGAAGGTGTCTTTTTGGGATACTAAGCTGAGAGTAAAGCTTTCAGAGTGCTGAACAAGAGGACTATGGTCACAAAAGAGTCTATCCATGTAGTTTTTGATGAACCAAATGTTAACAGAGAAGACATTGATGAGTTAGCTGACAAGATGAATCAGCCAACTGTTCAAAAGAGTCCATATGTTGAGGCAGATGTCAGAAGACTCAACCCAGATGAAGATGAGATAGCTGAATCTCAAAGACAGTTGGAAGACTTGCAACTGAATTATGAGGAAGCTGTTCAAGACAACTTAGCTGCAAGAAGTCTTACTCCAACCAGATGTGAGGTGGCTGAGAGACCATCCTCCAGAGCTTGTTATTGGAGATGTTAGAGAAGGAGTAAGAACCAGATCCAGGACTCGACATGAAGCTACATTCAGTTGTTTCATTTCCCAGATTGAGTCAAAGGACGTATCATAAGCATTGGATAACACACATTGGATTCTAACCATGCAAGAGGAGTTGAATCAATTGAGAGATAGAAAAACTAGGTTTTTAACTTCTTTGTAGGGAGAAAGCCTCGAATTCCTTTGATAGCAAAAGTGTAAGTGTGAGGAGAGAGAAAATCAAATTTCTCTATATAAGGGACTTGAAAGGACGTTTTTTTAGATCTTTAAATGGTTAAAACTGATCTACAGTTGAGATCACATTTGAAAACCGCATTAATTTTCCCGCATTAAATGCAGCAGCATTTATATCCAATCATGGATAAATTTTCGCAGGCTTTTACTAACATCATTAAATAACGCGGACCTCAAGCCTAAAAACATTCCTGCTCGAGGAAAACAACCTCGTTTTGTCACTTAGCACATAAATGACTCAACTTTCATCTCAGCTAAGTGAATCAACTTATATGGTTTGTCAGTTGTAACGATTAGCTGCACAGCCAAGTGATCATTCAGTCGAATTGATCAAGAGAGTAGCAGAGCACTAACATACGACTACACTAAGCTTGCTAAGAAAATCCACATTGGATTTCGAAAGCCTTGTCCAACAGAGTGTTGACAAGGAATTGGCTTAGAATATCGCTATGAAACTTGAGAAGGCAGGTCTCAAGAAGTTTTTTACTATGGAGTTTACTCACACCTACCTTGAAGAGGTTGCTTTGTACTACGTGAATGTGAAGTTCACGATGATGAGATTCGCTCATCTGTCACCACAAGAAATTTAAGTTGATCTGCTGCTGACCTAGCTGAACACTATTTTCTCCCTACTAGTGGACTGAAAGAGCTGACTGGTAAAGATGTTGATATGGCTGCTGCATGGAAAGAGATAGCGAAGCCGGAGGATGCTGCAAAGCCAAACTAATACATTTGCTTGACTTTAAGACCTATGAAGAAGGTCTGCTATCCCATCATTCTCATCTCAAACTTCCCTTGCATAAGGTTTGAGAATTTGTCGCACGACTCTTTGTTTGTGGATCTAAAGATGATATAATCCACATAAATTTGAACAATGCAGTTTACTCTCTCCATCTTGAAATCTGAATAGTGTTCTATCAACTTTGCCTTTGGTGAATCCATTGCTTATAAGAAATTGAGACAATGTGTCATACCATTCTCTTGGTGCTTGCTTCAATCCATGCAATGATCTTGTAGACCTTGTCTCCAATAGTTTTCTGCTCAAAACTTGGAGGTTGTTCCACATAGACTTCCTCTTCTAAAATTCCACTACAAAATGTTCTCTTCACATCCATTTGATAGATTGTGAAGTTCTTGTGTGATGCATAATCTAGAAGCATCCTTATTGATTCTAATCTGGCAATAGGTGCAAATGTTTCATCAAAATCTATTCTTTCTTCTTGGCAATACCCTTTGGCTACCAATCTTCATTTGTTTCTCACAATAGATCCTTCCTCATTCATCTTGTTTCTAAATACCCACTTTGTACCAATAACATTTTGGTGTGTAGGCCTTTGAACCAATTCCTAAATTTTATTCCTCTCAAACTTATTCAGCTCTTCCGGCATAAATAGAATTTAATGAGTGTCATTCAATGCCTTTGACACATCCTTTGACTCAATTTGAGAAATGAAACAAGTAAACATGGCTTCATATTGAGTCTTGGATCTTGTTCTTACTCCTTCTCTCACATCTCCAAAGACTAACTCAGGTGGATGGTCTCTCAGCCATTTCACATCTGGTTGGAGTAAGTCTGCTGGGTTGAGTCTTCTTGCAGCTAAGTTGTCTTGAATAACTTCTTCTTCATGATTTAGTTGCAAGCATTCCAGTTGTCTATGAGATTCAACTAACTCATTCTCATCAGGATCGTGTCTTCTGACACTTTCTTCAGCATAGGGACATTTTTGAATGGTCGGTTGATTCATCTTTTCAGCTAACGCATCAAGGTCTTCTCCATTCAATAGGTTCATCAAAAACCACATGGATAGACTCTACTGTGACCATAGTCCTCTTATTCAGCACTCTGAATGCTATACTCTCAGCTGAGTATCTAAAGAAGACACCTTCATCACCTTTAGCATCAAAAGCTTTCAAGTTATCCTTGCCATTATTATGAATAAAACACTTCCTTCCAAAGATATGAAAATATCCCACATTATGCTTTCTTCCTGTCCAAATTTCATAGGGGATTTTGGACAGCTGCCTATTTATCATACACCTATTCTGAGTGTAACAAGCAGTGTTAACGGCTTCAAGTCAAAATCTCTTTGTCAATCCATCCTGAGTTAACATGGTCCTTGCAGCTTCCTTGAGGGTTTTGATCCTTTTTTCAGCTACTCCATTTAGTTGTGGAGTTCTTGCAGTTGATAACTCATGAGCAATACCTTTCTTTGTGCAATATTGAGTTATAATCCTATTGACATACTCAGTTCCTCTTTCAAACTTTATTTTGATAATGGTTTGGCTCTTCTCACTTTGAACTCTCTTCATAAGCTGTGGAAGCTTCTGTAAAGTTTACTTCTTTTTAAACATAAAGATGGTCCATATGTATCTTGAATAATCATCCACCACCACTAAGGTGTATTTCTTTCCACTTAAGCTTGTTGGTTCAGTAGATCCAAATAAATCCATATGAAATAGATGTAAGATCTTTGTTGAAGAATGACTTAGCTTATCCTTGAATGAAGACCTGATTTGCTTTCCCTTCTCGCACGCATTACAAAATGCTCTTTTTCATATATACTGAATATGTAAATCCTTCCAATAGATGACTCCTTTCTAGCTTGTTGTTTGTTTTGAAATTCATGTGGAATTTTTCCTAACAGGCATGTACTTGGTGTAAAAGTAGAAAAATCCACTACATACATATTTTTCTTTCTTGTCCCAACTAGAACAACTCCACTTGTCTCAGCATCTTCGATTTGGCACACACCCATGTGGAATCCTACATTGTAGTCTTTATCATAGAGTTAACTGATACTTAGCAGATTGAAATTTAGCCCTTCAACATAAGCTACAAATGTTATTTCCAATCCATTCTCCTTTATGGATCCAATGCCTCTGATTTCCCCTGGATATTCATTCCCTCCAAATATAACTTTTGCTCCTCTTGACTCCTTGAAGTTAGACAAATTCTTCTTATTTATAGTCATATGTATGGAACAACAACTACCCATGTACCAGGTTCCTTGGCACTCAGCTGTTCCCCGAACCTGCAATGAAGGAAATCAAGTTTAAGGTACCCAAACCTGTCTGAGTCCTAAGGGGTTAGCATTATAAAGTGATCCATCCAGCCTACAACCACATGATCTGACTCTAAGAGTTTACCACCTATCAGTTCCATAATCATAATGAATTTTAGCAAACTGCTTAGGAGATTAGGACCATATAGTTGTCTCTTTTGTCTGTATGCATGTGTTTGTGTTTGTGCATTTGCTTTCTTTGGGTGCATAAGTGTGCTTATACTGATTTCTTTACCTTAGGAATGGCCTATATTAAGTCTGAAGTCTTTTCCACTTGGGCTTGTATCCCATAGAACTTGGCTGATATTTCATTTGATGATTCCAGTCAGCCTGCGTGGGGTAGTTCTACCATTCCATTCATATGGTTTCTTTTGGTGAAACCTCTGGGGCCTTTGGTAGTTCTGCTTTGATTTCAAAACAATATTTTGTGTTAGGATGTTGATGGGCTTTTTTAAATATCGTTTCAGCTGCCCTTTTCAACAAACTCTGCTAGTTTTTTACCCTTGCCTTTCTAACCTACGCCAACATGTGTGTGCCTGCAGTTCTAGCACAAGTTCTCAACTTTTATGAGCTCAGCTGTCTTTGGGGTTCTTTTATCCTTGGTCTTGGAAGGTGTTGAGTGTATTTTGGAGGTTTCACCCTTGTTTCTTTTATAATTCTTATTAATGAACTTTTTGAAACTTTTGACCATCAGGGCTATTTCCTCTTTGTCTATGATGTCCTTGGATTCTGTGCTTTTTGATTCTCCAGCCACCAGAGCAGTTGTCTTGGGTACATCTATCTCATCTTGCTCCTTTCTTCTGAGCCTGAATTCGTAGGCCTTTATGCCTGAGAATAACTCATGGTTGAAGATTCTTGTTAAGTCCATAGAATATCTAATATTCTTTGTCTATTTTCATACACAATTCCTTTTGTGTATATTCTTTTCCCAGAGCTAAAAGCTCATTTGTAATCTTAGTGAATCTGGCATCCAGCTTCTAGTGTTTCACTCGCAAGCATTTTGAAGTTCTCAAACTTCAGTACAACAACAGTCAACTTGTTCTCCTTAATCTGCCCTGAGCCTTCGCATATTAGAGTCAACTTTTCCTAAATCTCATGGGTAGTCCTGCAAGATTTAACTTTATTAAGCATTTATTCGTCAAGAGATTTATATAAAATATCCCTACCCATATTGTCCAAGTCATATTTCTTTTGATTTTTGTTGGTCTATTCACTTCTTAGTTTTTCCACCACAGTAGGCCTTTCAGTTGCACCATCCTCAGCAGCTCTCACAGCAGTATTCACTTTTGTGATTTGTATAGGCCCATCTTCTCTGACGAACCACTTTTCATCATGCAGTGTTGGGAGATGTGCCTTCATACGAATTTTCAAATCATCAGACTCTTCCACAGGGAACATAGGAATGCGAGATAGATTTGCTTCCATGCTAATTTTTGAAAGAAAGTTTTAAAAACAGCCAAATGCTGATCTTTAAAAGATTGATATCTAGTTCAGTAACCAGTACGGAATGTTCTTTGAACCAACCGCTCTGATACCACTTGTAGGTCCCAAGGGGTGTGAGTGTTAAGAAGCGGGGGAGGTAAAATAAACTTAACCAATTTTTCAATTTTGATCTTAAATCAGAGTTTTTAAACAAGTAAAAACTTAGTTCTTAAACACGGACTAGGTGCAACCTCAACGGGAGAGTTAACCACTCAACGGACTCCACCGAGTTGCTTTGATAGAGTAACTCAACCGAGTGAAGTAAGCTCTTTTAAAAATACGACCAACTTGGTTTTTACAAATAAGTCTTACATCCTTTTTGTAAAACGGTTTTACAATACTTGTCTGAGTTTAAGTTATTATCAGTTGAGTCAAGCAAACATAAAGCAGCAAAATAAAATATGCAAAATTTAAAGTGCTAAAAATAAATAGATACAAGGCAATTTGATAGTGGTTCGAGGATGGGGTGATTTCTCTAATCCACTGTTCTCCAACTCCTGGAGGTAATCCATTAATGCAACAACTGTTACAAATCGGATACAACAGTCCAAGTAGGCCTTGATCACACAACTGGCTCTACTCTTGGGACTCAACTTTTTCAAATGGCAGCTACCTCACTACTTCAGCTCCTTCCAACCCTTCGGACTTGATCACCTAGCCCTCTGATTGATTCAAAGCAGGTTCTAACTTGAACCACACTGCATTTTCTTCACTTCGTGAATGTGCAGACCCCCTTGTTCTTGAAAATAATTTTTCCTCTTTAATAGGTTGAAGTTTTTCTTCCTTCACTGAGTTTGTTCGATAGATTCACTTCGAAAGTCAGGCTTGAGGATTAGAATGAATAGCTTAAGAGTGTTTTTTCTTGCTTCGCTCAGAATTCTTGTGTATCTCGTATGCCTTGGTACCCTATCACAGAAATTCCTCAGCCTTTTGTAGTGACAATTTGAAAAAGTGTCCATTGAAGAGATGGACGTTTTTCAATCTTCAATTCTTGATAGTTGGTTTGTCTGTTATGCAACATTTGATGTTGACCATTCCTTAATTTAATGTTCTACAGGTTTTCTGCAAACATCTCATCGGTTCTCAGCGACTTGCACTCTTTCACCAAGACAACTTTAAGGTTGTAAGTCTGTCCTCTTACCATTTTGGCTAAGCCATTGACTTTTCATTCCAATGGACTTGTTCAGCTTTCTTTGAATCCTTAAGTTGCTTTACCCCTTCATTAAGTCTTTTCCATTCATCTGGGATGACTTAGTTGTTAGTCTACTGACAGACACAACTAATTACTTCACTGAATTTTTTCTTCGAAACTCAGCTATAACTCTGCTGATTCTTCATTGCATCCTTGATCAACCAACTCGCGATCTTCAACTTGGCTGCTTCTTTACTCAACTTATATTTCCTATCAAATACATTTTTTAAATACAATATAAAATGGGGTGCCAACTTTCTAATCTAAGTTTTACATGCAACACCAAAATCTATACAAATAAATTTTCCAACAATTGATAGGCTTTTGATTGGTCACCACTCAATATCTCACATGTCTTCTCTCCTAAGGGTCGCTTATGGGCAGTTCAGCCAAGTCCATACTTACTTCATGACTTGGGCAAAGACGACTGACATTTTGAAAGTGGCGTGACTTTTGACCCGCCCCCCTTTTGGTCCTTAAATCCGGCCTCATTAATGAGGGGAACACAGAATGTCTTTAGCATTAAATGTGTTCCCTCGATCGAGCTACATCCCTCCTTTATGTCTTATCCTTAGCCATATTTGTCACTGCATGCCTCTTCCTGTGAGTTACTCTTTGCCTTTATGTCCCATCATGTCACGTCCCACATTTAATGTTACTCAGGTCTTTCCATGTTGTAGGTCTGTTGTCCCTACCTGGTGTAACATCCCAATTTCATAACAATATATGATTTTATAAAGTGCTAAAAATAATCCTAAACTTGAAAATGCATTTTAAAAAGAAACTAATATTATGACTTGTCTAAAACTCCAAATGCTCATAAAACATGTCTTAAAAATTTAGAATAAAAATCACAAAACAATGTCATAATCTCATGCAATATTAAATAAATTAAACCAAGTGGTCTTTAAAAATTCCTCGGCCAACTTCCACCGTCCCCTCTATGCACGCTCCGACTCCTTCATAAATCTGTTGAAATTATATATGGGGTGAGCAATCAACAGCCCAATGGGGTCAAATAATGTCAAAATTAAATACAATTAATCATATCAAAACGAGCATGATTTTCCGTAGAAATAATTAGCACTGTCGGAGTTTCACCGGAGGGATTCTTTTTTCCTGGACCACATCCGTCCCTCGCATCAACCGTCAATAGCAATAATTTACACTGCAGGAGTTTCACCAGAGGGATTCTTTTTTCCTAGACCACTTTTGCCCCTCTCATCAATAGTTAATGACAATAGTTAACACTGCCGGAGTTTCACCCAAGGGATTCTTTTTCCCTATACCACTTTCATCTCTCGCATCCACAGTCAATAGTAATAGTTCCATATACAATAGCAGAATCTTGTAGGATATACAATAAAAGCATTTAATAAGGTCATAAATAAAAAACCCCAACCTTAAATGAGTAGCTTTATGAAATAAATATAAACGTGAATGCCTAGTATTCAAGTTCCTTGTCTAATTTTTTTTTCTCTCTAGCGACATGGCAGCACCGACCGAAGGTGGGGACTCCTCTCCATCTCTCCTCTATTTCTTATTTTCTTCTTGGTTTTTATTTTGGGTTTTGGTTTTGGGGCTTAGGGTTTGAGAAGGTGGTGGCCATGGTGGAGGTGTTGGCGGTGGCTGCAGAGCATGGTGGTGGTGGTAGTTTTGTAGGAAAAAGGAGAAGAAGAATTTACCTTCTTGCTTGGTGTAGAAATTGTGAGGATAGCCTTAGAGTAGGCTTTAAATTTATAGGCCAAAGGTTCAAATAATTTATGGTAAGTGATTTTGCTGAAATTTTCCTGCCAAATACACTTGATTTACATGCCTAAATGCATATTTGATTTTTTTTCTCTTTTGAACATTATTTGATTTGTTTTTCCCATTTTGTAAAAATTTAGCTTCCTTTATTCTTAAATGTGAATTAGAAATTAAATCCCTTAAATTATGGAAGTTAGGGTTTCAAAAATTTTAAAATCATTCCAAAAGTTAGTTCCAATCAGACTCTAATTTAGCCCTAATTTATCCGCAATATAAATAGAATATGGATATTATATCCTACCTCCCTTAAAAATAATTTTGTCCTCGATACTAAGTTTCTTACCTAAAATCAGAAAGTCTGGATACTTAGTGTTTCGTTTTCTTTAAAAAGAAATCAATCTCGTATCATCTATTAATATGGCCATAGTCGTAGCATGCATGAGTCACATGTAACTGAACATGAAATTTGCAAAGCATATGATAAATATACCTTTTCACTTCGTGGTCGGCGCGACATGAGGTAGTGGATAAGTCGGCATTTTTACTGTTACTATTTTATTTGAAAGTAAAGTCATCTTCATAAAAAAAATCAAGACCCCGTTTTTTTTGAAGAATTTCAGCAAGTCTACATGAAAGATAGACCCGCTCTGATACAACTAAATTTAGCGACCTTTCTAGCTTAAAATAGTAAATAAATATAACTACGGTAAAAACGCGTAAAAATATAGACTAAAAAATTAAACTTTACTTCATCCAAAACAATTGTAGCCACATAAATACGAATAATTGAAACAACTGATAACCAATAAATATTTATTAAAAACAAGGTCGACCAATATCCTAATAAACGTAATACTCAAACTTATTTAAAGAACTTGAAATACATAAAAATCATGAACGACATGGGTTCTTGAGTCAATACGCCTCACCATCTCCTTCCTCTTCTGTATTCTCATCTGGAAAAAAATCAACTTTCGTGGAATGAGATAAAGGAGCTCAACAAGTAATCTCATGCATGAATGCATGCCTAATGAAATATCTTGACTTATATATCCTTGTAAAACCTTACTTTTCCTTTACTTAAAACCTTTGACTTTCTTTTCGTAAATCGTTTTTAGGGCGCGTGCTCACTTGGTGACACATTGTTCTGATCATGGTCGTAGTGGCCCTTGTTATTTGGAACCCAATTAATATTTTACCCGAAGGTCCATTTTCTTTCATTCTTCCCGATGGCCCATTTCCTTGAACATTAACATTAGCCGCAAGTAGCACATTGTTAGAACGCCGGTCCCCTGCGCCCATTTCCCACTCACTCAAATAGCATAGAACAATGTGCCCCAATTTCTTTAAAAAACATTATTAATTCTAAATTTTAAGACCTGACTTGACTTAATCTTAGGATGCTTATGAAATGCTATGAATATACAATAATATGATGCATGAACCTCTGTGATGCAACTTATCATTAAAAACGAGAATAAACTTAAGCACGTATCATAATAAATAAATCACATAGTTGAAAAATTTTGAGAACGAAACCCTCCATTCAACTAATTAGGGAAAATCCTACATGTTTAATTAATTACGATAACTCGCCATTCAACTAATTAGGAAAAACCATAGATTCAATTAATTAGGAAAAACACTACGTTCAATTAATTAGGGATAACCCAACATTGAACTAGTTAGGAAAAATACTACGTTCAATTAATTTAGGGAAACCGTACGTTCAATTAATTAGTGAACTCTAAATTCAAACATCCTTGCTGACAAAAATCATGTATTTAGTTAGTTAGGAAAAAACCTACATTCAATTAGTTAGGGGAAACCATATATTCATTTAGTTATGGGAAACACTACATTCAGTTGGTTAAGGCCAAACTCTACATTGATTTAATGAGGGATAAACTCTATGTTAAACGAATATAGGAAAATCATACGTTCAATTAATTAGGAAAAATCCTACATTCCCTTAGTTAGGAAAGCCTACATTCATTTAGTTATTTAATTAAGGGAAAAATCATATATTCAAGTATTGAAGGATAAGATTAAACCTCATATTCAACTAACATTCAAACAATAAAACATAATTGGTGGCAAGCCAAATACATACATATAGAGCCAATCTTTGTAGTCAAACATGATAAAACGACAAGTCTTGCGGTCAATTATGATAAAACTATAGACCTTAAAATCAACATAATGAAAATCACGTACATAATTGATGTGTGTAAAATATACGTGCATTTTGGGGTTTAAAATGATATATATTTGATGTATTTGCACGCATATTTAATATGTTTTTAATTGGTTTCCTTAGAAGGGCATGATACTGTGTATTCTTGTAACTTTTTATAGGAAACGGAACTTAAAACGAAGAAATATCACATGAGATGCCCGGATAGGACTGACGAATGCGAAGAGCGGATCAAACAACGAAAAAAATGGACAGAAATACTTCACACGGACGGACCATGTGGTGCCACATGGCCGTGTGAAAATACCCACGTGAAAGTGACACAACCGTGTGAAAAAGGAACGAAAACAGGGGACGAAATCAAGCCGCAGGGCCGGACCGTGTGAAACCCACACGGCGTGTGGAGTTGGCCTGAAAAACCCACACGGGCATGTGAGGCTACACGGCCAGGCCGTGTGGGACTCTGCCATGCCTTTTTTGGAGTTCTTTTCCCGTTCCAACTCTACAAATGACCTCTCCAAGCATCTAAAAAAGGGACCCAAGGGTTGTACAAAATTTCATCATCTAAAATTCATCAATACATCATACAACACATCAAATTATGCAGGAACACAAGATTCGAAGTCTTCTGAGAGAGGAGGGTGTTAGGAATTTTATTGTTTAGATTTTGATGAATGCCATGTAAAACTTAGAATAGAAAGTTGGCACCCCAATTCTTGTTGTAAAATGCATTGTAATGAATAGAGCCGCCAAAGGCCGAGTTAAGTCGCTACGCCCTAACATGCAAGAAGACAATCAAGACTTGAAGGAAGACTCTGCGAAACAATCGAGTATGGCAAAGAAGAGTAGATGGGAACTCTATCAAGAAGAAATGTGAGATGCGGTGAGTGGAGCATCGTCAAGTCAACTCAAGAAAAGCCAAGTCTCAAGTTGAAGTGACGGAAGAGTCATCCATGATTGGAAGTCGACTCTAAGTCACCCGAGGAAAGCAAGGAAATGCGGTCAAGTCGAGATAATCAGTAAAAGATCATTTGTACAGTAAATCAAGAGAATTACTTAAACAAGTAATATCTCCATACCACCTTTCTCGGAGTGCTCACCCAGGAAGCGTGCAAAAGGAATGAACCAATGGGAAGCACTACACCGTGTCGAACTCCGAAAAGGTGAAAGAACAATTCATACGAGGAAATGGCAATTCCAAGAACGCAACAAGACGAGCCAACGATCGCAAGTGACTTTCAAAAATAAGCCTATCTCTTCAACGGACAAATTTTTGAAAGTTCACTATAAAAGGCCGAGGAGTTTGTTTGAGAAAGGAGAGATACATAGATGACACATATGTGAGATATACAAGCATATTAGAAAAAGTGAAATATTCTCAATCCTCAAGCCTACATTACGAAGAACATCAATCCAACACTCACTTGTGAAGGAAAGATAACTTCAATCGGTTGAAGAGGAAAATACTGAAAACAAAGGGGTCTACATTCGGGAAGGATTGTAGGAAGGTTCAAGGTTGAGCCAAGTCTTAAGCTTTTGGAGGGCTTCGTGATCAAATCCAAAGAGCTTGAGCAAGTGAGTCATGTAGTAGCAAGGCAAAGCGCCTGCCTGTGAAGAAGCCGAGTCGCACGAGAAGCCGGTGAGTGATCAAGGCGTCTCCAGATCGAGTCCCAAAGGATCAAGTCACCGTGATCAAGACTTGTATCCTGGACCGTTACCACTTTGTAAACCGATCATTACTTAGTGGATTCCTCCAGGAGTTGGAGAAGAGAGGAGTAGAAGAATTACCCCATCTTCGAACCTCTATAAAAATTTCATTGTGTCATTTACATTTCAAAGACTTTAATTCTTGCAATTTTAATCGCTTATATCTCACGATAAATTTGCTATCCACTTGATAAATTATAAGTACTAAACCAAGCACTAAACTCTTACTTAATCAAACTTAAGGGTGTTAAGTCTTCCGCTGAAAACAAAACCACAGTCGAGTTAATTTAGAGCTAACAGCTGAGTTACTCCATCAACAACTCAGTTGAGTTTGTTGAGTGATTAACTCTACTGAGTGACTAAGTTGACTGTCCATCAAGGACACAAGTTTCTGTTGTAGTATCAACTCAGAGATTTAAAAGGACTAAATCGAAAATTTGGTAAGGTTTATTCAACCCCCTTCTAAACCTTACACTTACACCCCTTGGGACCTACAAGTGGTATCAGAGCGGTTGGTTCATTGAACCCTCCGCACTGGTTACTGAACTAGATCTCCAAACTTTTCAAAGTCTGCTTTAGTACTTAAACTTTCAAAACTCTTCTTTATCATTAAAAGTTATTATCATGGAAGCAAATTTGACACGCATCCCTATGTTCACTATTGAAGAATTTGATGATTGGAAAATTCGTATGTGCTCATCTATCAAAGATTACATGATGAGATGTGGATAGTGATAGAAGATGGGCCTCGCAAATCTTAAAGGTGAACACATTTGTACGAAGAGTTGCGGTCAAGGAGAAGAAGATGTTGCTCTAGACTAGTCATGGTTGAAAAACCAAGAATCGAGTGGACAAATGATGAGAAAAAGATATAACCTGGACAATGTAGCCAAGGACATCCTCTACAAAACCTTGGACAAACCCATGTTCAACAAAGTCAAATCATGCAAAACTTGACTAAAGAAATCGGGACAAGTCGACATTGATTTGTGAAGGCTCGAAAGCAAATCAAAGAAAACAAATTATCGGTGGTTGTACGTAAATTTGAGAACTTCAAAATGATCTCAGGAGAGAACCTGGATCAACTAGACGCTCGGTTCACGTAAATCACAAATGAGCAGTTCGCACTTGGAAAGGAATATACACGAGAAGGAAATGTGTATGAAGATCCTAAAAAGTCTTCCACTGAATGGGAAATGAAGGTCATGGCACCGAGACATTCCATGGACCTATCAAAGACATCCAACCATGAGTTATTCTCGGACCTCAAAGCCTACGAGTTTGGTGAGAAGAAAAGACCGAGGAAGAGACATTTGTACCCAAAACAAATTGCTCTAATTGTTAAAGATGGGAAGAGAGCCGAGGTCAAAGAGGTCATTGACCCGGAAGAAATAGCCCCGATGGTTAAAAGATTTAACAAGTTCTTTAATAAGAACTACAAGAGAGGAAAGGGTGAATCTTCCAGAAGACACTCGGCTCCCTCCAAATCAAGGGATGATAGGCCAACCAAGAGAACAAGATCATCAAAAAGTTGAGTATCAAAGGGTCGACAATCCAAGAATGGAAAGAATCGATCAAAAGGTTGAGTATCTATGTTGGAACTGTAGACAACCAGGTCACTATGCCATTGATTTGTCCATATCCTCGTAGTCAACAAGTACAGGGGATGAAGAGGAAAGGAAGATCTTGAGAGAAAGAAGACAAGAAAAGAAAAAGGCAATGATGGTTGTTGAGATCGAATTAAACCAAGTCAAGAGAGACAATCGATTCGAGAGAAAGTGAAGCCGACTACTCAAGTGACTCGAAGAAGAAGCCTTGATCCGCTTGATGGCCAAAGAACAAGATCAAGAAGATGAGGTACAATCTAACTCAACAAACTCGGACACTAGTGATAGTGATCGTGACACACACACTTCATCACCCACTCGATCTTTATGATTAATTAGGCAAAATGATGAAAGATTTTGAACACATTAAATCCTCACACACACTATTGAATGAGGAAAACAAATTTACTCAAAAGTCAAAACTCAAAGTCGACTAAGGAGCCGAGTACTCTAAGTCAAATAGCCGATGAGAATGAAAGTTTAAAGGCCGAAATGCTAAATTAGTAGCGAGAAATTCGCTATAGAAAAGAGGGAGAATGACCTCAAGAATGTTATTGCCTCATTCACTAAGGCATCTAAATCATTGGATGATCTTATCATGAGTCAAAGAGAATGTGGAGACAAGACAGCTTAGATTTAATTCCTTTGTGCTATGTCAAACCTCAAAAGTAATTTTGGAAAAAGGATCTTCAAGTCATGAAGAGTCCGAAAAATCCAAAACTCTAAATGTTGCACACACATTCACTCCAAAGCACAATAACAAGCAAACCGGCCTTGGTTACAAAGGAAAAGGAAAAAACAGCTGACTGAGTTGAGTGTCTTTGAAAGGGAAGTGAGAAGAGATTCAAATGAGTCCTCAAAGCAAACTCCTAAAGAAAATACTCTATAAAAAGGAAGCAGAGCTACCAAAAATCCCAGAAAATCCATAAAAGAAATACATATGATGGGAATGGTAGAAAATATCCAAGCCAAGCCGATTGGAATAATGTGAACTATCAGCATAAACTTATGGAATATAAGCCCAAATGGCAAAGGCCAAGAACTCAAAGAAAGGCCATTCCAAAAGTATAAGAGCTTTCATCAAAGACACCTATGCACCTAAGCATCACACTCAAAGTCACCACAATTACCCAAGGAAGGCAATTACTAAAACACATATGCAGCATACGACAAAAGAGACAGATGTATGAACCTAGAATCCCTGCCAATTTGCCGAGAATTAATTATGATTATGGCATCGATAGATGGCAACCCCTGTGAGTCAAATCATTTGGCTATAAGTTGGTTGGATCATCTTACAATTCTAACCCCTCAGGACCCGCACAAGTATGGGTACCTAAAACTTAATTTCCTTGATTGCAGGTTCAAGGAAAGTGAGTGCCAAGGAACCTGGTACATCGATAGTGGTCATTAGGACACATGACAGAAACAAGAAAAATCTGTCAAAATTCAAGGAAGTTAAAGGAGCAAAAGTCATATTGGGAGGAAATGAAGCTCTGGTGAAATAAGAGGCATTGGAACCATCAAGAGGAATGGATTAGAAATCACAGGACGTTGCATATGTTGAAGGACTCAACTTTAACTCGCTAAGCATCAGTCAACTCGTGACAAGGGTTACAACATTGGATTCAACATGGGAATATGCCAAATCAAAGATATTGAATCAAATGAAGTTGTCGCAAGGATGTAGACAGAAAAATATGTATGTAGTGGATTGGTCAATCGCAACACCCGCACTGCCTACTAGCAAAAAGCACAAATTGAATCAAGTTGGTGGGGCACAAAAAGTCGAGTCACCCGAATTTCAAAACAATTAACAAGTGGCAAGAAGTCATCTTGTAGAAGGACTTCCGGACTCAAGATACAAGAAGGAGAGTATATGTGATGCATGTCGAAGGGAAAGCAAATCAAATCGTCATTCAAAGAAAAGACATGCTCATCCTCAACAAGAATATTACATCTCGCTTCATATGGATCTATTTGGCCAAAGTGGAACCGGCCAAAGATAAGTGGAAAGAAATACACCTTGGTGGTAGTAGATGACTATTCAAGATATACATGGACAATATTCATGTGCAAGAAGAAAGAAACTCTACAAAAACTACCACACGGTGATGAAGAGGATTCAAAACGAGAAGAGTCAAACCATTATCAAAATAAGATCGAGATAGAGGAACCGAGTTTGTCAATGGAATAATAACTCAGATTGTATTGAGAATGGTATTGGTCATGAACTATCGCAGCAAGGACTCCACGTGAGAATGGAGTTGCGTAAAGAAGGAATAGAACCTCAAAGAAGCAAAGAAGGACCATGTTAGTCAAGCGGGTTTACTAAAAAAGATTTTGGGTCAAGCAATCAACCCACTTGCTACACCCAAAACAGATGTATGATAAATAGACGGTGACAAAGACTCCCTATGAGATCTGGATCGAAGAAAACCAAATATTGCATATTTGAGAATATTTGGATGTAAATGCTTCATCCACAACAATGACAAAGACAATCTAAAGGCTTTTGATGCTAAAGCTGATGAAGGTATCTTCTTAGATACTCAACAAAGCAAAGCCTACAATACTCAATAAAAGAACTATGGTTACGTAAGAATCCATTCATGTAGTATTCGATGAGCCAAAGGTAAATGGAGAAGACATTGAAGAGTCGGTGATAAAGTCAATCATCCAACCATACGTGAAGAATCCCTATGCCTTGAAGCTGCCGAATCATCAATTCGTAAGAAGATGAGATAGTTGAATCTCAAAAACAACCGGAAAGTTTGCGGCCTAAGTGATAACGAGAATCGACCACAACAACACGTACCGCAAGTCGATCAATCAAACCAACTTACTCCAACTCGATGTAAGATGGCCGAGAGACCATCCACTTAACTTGTCATTGGAGATATAAGAGAAGGTGTCAAAACAAGATCGAGAACTCAACAAGAAGCCATGTTCACATGCTTCATCTCGCAAATAGAGCCCAAAGATGTGTCCCAAGCATTGACGACACACATTGGATTCAAGCTATGCAAGAAGAGTCAATCGGTTTGAGAGAAATAAAGTATGGGAATTAGTGCAAAGACCCATACATCAAAATGTTATTGGAACCAAATGGGTGTTCGAAATAAGATGAACGAGGAAGGTTCGTGGTAAGAAACAAAGCAAGACTAGTAGCCAAAGGATATTGCCAAGAAGAAGGGATAGATTTTGATGAAACATTTGCCCCTCGTAGCAAGATTGGAAGCTATAAGGATGTTTCTTGCCTATGCGACTCACAAGAATTTCATTGTATATCGATGGATGTAAAAAGTGCATTCCCTAATGGTTTATTGGAAGAAGAAGTGTATGTTGAACAACCTCCAGGATTTGAACAGAAGACTCTTGGAGATAAGGTATACAAACTCAAGAAAGCTCGTATGGATTGAAGCAGGCACCCGCAGAGCATGGTATGATACCTTGTCACAATTCCTAATCGAAAATGGATTCACAAAAGGAAAAGTAGATAGAACACTTTTTTTAATTCAAGACAAGAAGAGTATTCTACTTGTTCAAATATATGTTCTTGACATCATTTTTGGATCCACTAACAAAGAGTCATGGTGAAAAATTTTCAAACCTCATGCAAAGTAAATTTGAAATGAGCATGATGGGAGAGCCGACATTCTTCCTTGGACTCAACAAAAGTGAAGGATGGAACCTTCATAAGTCAAACAAAATACACCAGAGACTTAATGAAGAAGTTTGGTATGGAGGAGAAGTCTTCGTGAAAAAATACCAATGAACACATCATCAAAATGGACATGGATGCGGATGGCAAACTCAGAGATCAAACAAGATACGAGCACTTATTGGATCATCGCTTCTATCTCACAAAGCAGGCCGACATCACCTTTCTTTGTAGGTGTATGTGCAAGATTTCAATCGCTCCAAAAGAGAGCCATATGACAGCTAAGAGAATATTGAGATACTTGAAAGGAAGCCAAGAAGTAGGCCTATGGTATCCAAAGGAAGGTGGATTCAAGCTAATTGGCTATTCAGATTCTCGACTATCCGATGCGAGTGGACAGAAGAGCACTTCAGGCACATGTCAAAAGCTAGGAAACAGACTAATTTCTGGTTTAGCAAGAAGCAAAACTCAATAGCCACCTCTACAAACCGAGGAGAATACATAGCTGCGGGCAAATCAAGCTGTTGTGCCCAAGTCCTATGGATGAGACAAAGAATGAGAGACTATAAAATTGAGGAAAAAGAAATTCCAATCATGTGTGATAACACAAGTGCAATTGCAATTACTCAAAATCCTGTGTTGCATTCAAGAACAAAGCATATTGATGTCGATATCACTTCATAAGAGATCATGTTGAAAAGAAAGATATCATCCTGGAATATATTTCAACCGATAAACAACTAGCCGACATCTTCACAAAAACCATTATGTGAGTCAAGATTTGAAGAACTCAAACATGAGTTGGGATTAATTGAGTGAATGACACTGCGAATCAAAAAAAAAAGGTGAAAAAGAGCTGAAAACAAAATCATTTCCAAGAATCACCGTTTCGGAAAGACAGTTAAGTCACTGATAATGAGTCACTAAAAGAACGTGGAGAAGTAGAGTTAAATCGGCCTAAGGGATAAGCTGAATAACTTATGAGCAAAGTGACAAAAACGCCGTCGTTTGACTAAGCGGGAATGTTTTAAGGAACACGTCAAAGATAATGATGATGTGTACAGACATAAAGCCGCACACCAAGCTTATGATTGGATATAAATGCTGCCGCATTAAATACGAGACATGAAATGCTCAATAGGCGTGTGAAATCCAAGCCGTTGATTTCGATCACAATTCAAAACCACCCGCACGCCCTTTCATAAACCATATTTAAACCATTTTCGCCGTTTCTCTCTCACACTTCTAAAACTGTTCATCTCTTTCTCTCAAAAGCAAAGGCAAAATACTCTCGAAACCCTATCAATCTTCAAATCATTTTCTCGAGTTTTTCCTTGAAATAATCTGAGAAATGGCACCAACTTATGACTTTACCAAGTTAGGAAAGCATATCCACACCGCTCTACGGTGGATTTTGACGAATGATGAAACAGGGGTCCGACGACACCCTAGTGAAGAAAATTGCCTGAGAAGTTGGAAAAGTCCGGGCTAAAACCGTTTCTAACGTTAGAATATCCGATGACCTATGTGGAGGAGGTCGACAATTCTACGTGAATGCCGAGATTCACAATGAAGGAATCAAGTCATCTGTTCATGGAAAGCGGTGACTATCACCGCCATGGATTTGGTGAACATTGCTCACTACGAGCGTAAGGAGCATCCGAGATTAAAGAAGCCGATGTAAACTTGGCCGACGCTGGAAAGAAATAGCCAAGTCCGACTTTGCCGATAAAATAATATACACAAAGCAAACAAGAGATCACAAGGAGGATTATCACAAGTTGTTGGACATAGTTGCCAAATGTATCGACATCAAATTTGGCGACTTTGACCAATCATTAAAGGCAAAGCCGATTGTAATGGCCGCAATCATCGAAGAAAAGAAGATAAACCGGGCTGAGTTTGTCTCACAGGACTCGCGAACGTGGGGGAACAAGTCCTTCAAAGAAGATGGCTCATTTGTAGGATCCTCGGGATATGGCCTAGTGATTGGCCGGCTATTGGAGGTGAAAGAGTCCTCTTAGACATGGGAAGGCATTCCATGTTAACAAGAGGATGTTGAGCAAACCCTCTCGGCGCACAAGAGAGCTTACGCCAAGAGAGCCGACACAGTGAGGGGGAATCGGTGACCCTCAAGATACAAATTGTTTCCACTCCACCCAAGAAGAGAGCGCCAAAGCAGCCTACTAAGAAGACCGCCGCCCGCAAAGAAAGAAAACAAACATGCTCCCGCCCTCGCAGCCAGAAGTCACCGCCCCAGCCAGCTCGTGTCCCCGCCTCGCAGCTAGCCGGGTCGAGAAGGACTCACAAATACCTTCTCCGATCGTCAAAAAGAGGAGAACCGAGAAGCCACGACGGCCCGCTCCCGAGAAAAGACACCAAAGATCGGCCTCGGCCCGCCAAGACTCGAGAGGACACCGCCTCTCGAACGTAAATCCCTCCGTACAAACAAGGAGACGAAGAAGAATCATCAAGCAGTCCGAATCGAGAAACCCGGTGAGTCGATTACTCACCTAGAGAAGATACTGAGACTACCGGAGAAGTAGAGTCTCCGGATGTAGTTGATGAAACAGCCAAGTCTGGCTTTGAAGGCGATCGCAGAGGCAACCCGAAGACACACTGTAATTCACACAATCAAGCACAAGAAGAACTCACAGAGCGGATAGTGATGTAATGATCCTATCTCCACCTTACCTAGACATCCAAAATCGTCTGCGTGAGTGGAGGAAATGGAAGTTGAGTAAGTCAAGGGAAAGTTCCAACGGCCCGAGTTTATAGAAGAAGAAGAGGAACGCTAAATTTCCTTGGACTAAAAACCGTGCCCCGGTGACTTGATGAAGACAATCGCTTAGATATCTGCAGATTTACAAGGAAAAGGAGAGAGAAAAGCAAGCCGAGGAGGCCGAGGCACGTGAGAAGGCAAGCATCCGCCCTATCTCGGCACTACGTAACACACACACATCCTCTCCTTGATGTCTTCCGGAGGGTGATGAGGATCGCAGAAGAATGCCGCCCGCGGAAGAATTGCAAATGCCGCAAGCATTGCACGAATCAAGAATCCTTCACGAGCAAAGATTGATGGAGGGACCAGGAGAGTCCTCCGAACATGTACCGAAATTGATCCAATGGGAGTGGTTCAAGAAATCGCCAATGTTGTTCGCTTACCACTTCTGCTGACTCACTCGGAAGAAGAAAATAAGGAATGGCGATGAACGGGACAATGGGGACCCGGTCGAGCCAACCCCTATTGAAGGTGTGTTACCACCGCCCCAACGGCCGAACAATCAATCGAAACAACCCGGGAGCTTGAGACGAGTGACCCCATTCAAGTCACTCGGTGGTGCGCCACCGAGGGGGAACTCCCCTCCACTGCAGCAAGGTCGGAGGATGCCGCAGATGACTCCACAACGAATCAAGGAGGCGAAGTAGAGAAAATACAAACACAAGAGGAAGACAAGTTGCCATCAACGAAGCTCGCATAGATTGAGACTGTCTCACCCGAGGTGCCAACCGCCGAGAAAGGCTAATGACGCTGGCGATGCGGTCGAGGCACTGAGATGGAACGGCCCGGGAGTTAACACTCTAGGCGATGAAAGTGCAATCCATGGGGTTGAGACTCCAATGGATGCCACCGTTAGAGAAGACCCTAAGATACTGACATCGTCGAAAGGGAGGACCAAGTGCCCATTGCAGAGAGACCGCCGGAGGTAATGAAGGCCACGGGAGGTTGAGACTTCCGGGGTAAAGAAGCAAGTAGAGAACATCCCTCCCGCTATAATCGACCCATCCGAGAATGAGATAAGCGCACTTCATGATTCCCGTGATAATCGATGTATCCTTTCTCGGGATCGGAAGGCGAAGAAGAAGATGAGTCATCCCAAAGTGCAAATCCAAAAGACTCATTGCGGATGTTCCAAGCACGAGTAAGTCTCGATCCCAAGACTACTCGTCAAACCTTTAACTTTGATGATGAGCCACCAATGGAAATATCATCATCGTCCGATGACGCCATCGATAAGGCCGAGGACCGATCCATAATTGGAAAAATCACCGAGACCAACGAAGGCACATTAAGAAAGATAGGTGCTCAAGAACCGAGACCAACGGGTTTGAGACAGTGAGGCTCAGAAATTGGGACTACTTCACAACAAAACCTTGAACCAAAGATCCACCGAAAGCAGCTCCTCAAGTCAGCAGCAGATCGATTCCCAAAAGAACTTCACGCGCACCGCTCATCATCGAACAGATCCCGGTTGGCGGCGATGAATCTTTTGTAAAATCTTTTCCCTTTTCACCGGAGATACGAACTCCACGAAGAGTCGAAACGAACAAGCACGCTTATCACAAACCAGCTCTGTTCTTCCATCGGACACCATTGTTCCGGTGATTATGATTTTGATGTTGCATGGCCATCGGCTTCCTTGAAGAATCAATCAAGCACGAGAAGTGTTCAAGGCACTATTTCCGAGGTTGAACGGATGGAGAGGCATCAGCCTCTTTGGATATGCGATCGACAACAGAGATGCCACCCTTACGGCCGACTTGAGAGGCATAACAAATCAATCGGGAATGGTGGCAACAAAGAAGAAACAATGCGTGTGGAACAAGTGAGATACTTCAAGACATTGTTCAACAAGTCGCTAGTGTGGAGAGTCAAAATGATGATGCAAAAACGGCCGAGAGAACATATTGAGCACATGCATGAAGCTCATCTGCCGAGATAAAGTTATGCGTGAGCAGAATATAAATGATCTACTGGCGTTTGGAAGAACACATGACTAGAAAATTCAGCCTTCTCATGGTTGAGATGAAGCCGATTTCAGCAGAGTCCAACGCTACTTGATCCGACTCGTCGTGGCCGCTTACAACGCAGCGGACTTGAAGCGTAACTCAACTATCCGCAGCTCGACTTCATGCTTGCCAAAGATGTTCCCCTGGGGTTCCTCTATCCTTTGATGATGCCAAAAAGGGGGAAGAGGAATACCTTAAAGCAAAGAAAATCAAGTCGAAAAGAAAGGAGGAAAAATGAGAAGGGAAAAACAAATCGAGGAAATTTTGAAACAAAAGAAAGGAAAATCTGAGGGGAAGGATCAAAAGATATGACCTTGATGATTGCACAAACCCTCAACAGGGTCCTGTCACACGGTGACATTATAAGCGGCAAACTCCCGTGACTCGCCACTCCAACACTCTCTTTGTATCTATGGCCGAGAAGAGAAAACAATTGAAGCAGGATGAAGGAAGTGGAAGGAAGAATGGATGCCGAGTTATGAACATCTTGAAAGAACACGGAGGCATTCCAAGAGACAGAGACACTTATGCCATTTCGGATGTCGGGACAGAGCCACGATCGTTGACGAATTCAAAACGCTCGAATCAAGGATACTTTGCAAATATGTCTATGGCTCAAGCTTGGGACTTGTACTGGGAAAAGGGTCTCACATTATGTGAAGAAGTTTGACAGCAGCAGACTACCGGCGGTCACTCTGCTTGGTCACTCACTGGTCACTCACCGAAAGAAAAAGACCCCAAAGACAAAGATACGCCCGCAGGTAGAGGAAGAAGCGTGAGTGGAGGAAGAAGCTTTCTGCACCAGGCCTCGCCCAAGAATATTGAATACGTGAGATCCGGGAAAGAAAGGAGGGATCTCCGGGCTGGGCTTGACCAAGTGGCAAATTTGAAAGTGGCTAAAACTAATGCCGAGTATGCAAAAAGAATAGAAGAAGAAAACAAGAGACAAACTCGGCTATGGCGGGGAGAGACAGGAAAGAATAAGAAAAGATGAAGCCGCGAGGAAGGCATATGAAAAGAAAAAGAAAGGCACCAAGACGAGAAGAAGAGAAGAAGAGAAGAAGATTTGAACAAGATGAAAGAAGGAGATAAATAAGGAGATGAAGTGTTGCTGTCCAACCCTTCGTGTATTTTATTATGTAAATACATACAATGTAAGTCTTCTGTAATAAAGCTATAAATTCTTTTTTTTTTTGTGAAGACAATTATATACTCTGATACACCTTGTAAACAGTTGTGTTAAGTACAAGAATGATATGATCAATAAAAAGATTGATTCTCACAAGATACATTCTATGTCAATACACTATCTGTATGTATCTTTGTTATTTGCATTTTTGTATGGTTTAAGTTTTGGCATCATCAAAAAGGGGGAAATTGTTAGGAATTTTATTGTTTAGATTTTGATGAATGCCATGTAAAACTTAGAATAGAAAGTTGGCACCCCAATTCTTGTTGTAAAATGCATTGTAATGAATAGAGCTGGCCAAGCCGAGTTAAGTCGCCTACGCCCTAACATGCAAGAAGACAATCAAGACTTGAAGGAAGACTCCACGCGAAACAAATTGAGTATGGCAAAGAAGAGTAGATGGGAACTCTCTCTTGAAAGCAGCGGTGAGATGCAATCGAGTGGAGCATCACCAAGTCAACTCAAGAAAAGCCAAGTCTCAAGTTGAAGTGACAAGAGTCATCCATGATTGGAAGTCGACTCTAAGTCACCCGAGGAAAGCAAGGAAATGCAATCAAGTCGAGATAATCGTAAAAGATCCGTTGCACGTAAATCAAGAGAATTACTTAAACAAGTAATATCTCCATACCACCTTTCTGAGTGCTCACCCCGCGTGCAAAAGGAATGAACCAATGGGAAGCACTACACCGTGTCGTAACTCAAAAGGTGAAAGAACAATTCATACGAGGAAATGGCAATTCCAAGAATCGCAACAAGACAAGCCAACGATCGCAAGTGACTTTCAAAAAATAAGCCTATCTCTTCAATCGACAAATTTTTGAAAGTTCACTATAAAAGGCCGAGGAGTTTGTTTGAGAAAGGAGAGATACATAGATGACACATATGTGAGATATACAAGCATATTAGAAAATCAAATATTCTCAATCCTCAAGCCTACACTACGAAGAACATCAATCCAACACTCACCCGTGAAGGAAAGATAACTTCAATCGGTTGAAGAGGAAAATATCGAAACAAGGGGTCTACATTCCAGGAAGGATTGTAGGAAGGTTCAAGGTTAAGCCAAGTCTTAAGCTTTTGGAGGGCTTCGTGATCAAATCCAAAGAGCTTGAGCAAGTGAGTCAGTAGTAGCAAGGCAATCGCCTGCGTGAAGAAGCCGAGTCGCACGAGAAGCCACCGAGTGATCAAGCGCCTCCAGATCGAGTCCCAAAGGATCAAGTCGGTGCGTGATCAAGACTTGTATCTGGACTGCTACCACTTTGTAAACCGATCATTACTTAGTGGATTCCTCCAGAGTTGGAGAAGAGAGGAGTAGAAGAATTACCCCATCTTCGAACCTCTATAAAAATTTCATTGTGTCATTTACATTTCAAAGACTTTAATTCTTGCAATTTTAATCGCTTATATCTCGCCGATAAATTTGCTATCCACTTGATAAATTATAAGTACTAAACCAAGCACTAAACTCTTACTTAATCAAACTTAAGGGTGTTAAGTCTTCCGCTGAAAACAAAACCACAAATGAAAGTTAATTTAGAGCTAATACTGAGTTACTCCATCAACAGCTCGTTGAGTTTGTTGAGTGATTAACTCTACTAAGTGACTAAGTTGATCTGTCCATCAAGGACACAAAACTGTGTAGTATCAACTCAGAGATTTAAAAGGACTAAATCGAAAATTTGTAAGGTTTATTCAACCCCCTTCTAAACCTTACACTTACACCCTTTGGGACCTCACAGAGGGCTAGGTCGCGAATAACACCACAAGCCCTTTCGCATCTACGGGAGCACAAGAGTTTCGAAGGCTTAAGAAGAGAATCCATCCTGACATGAAGGGGTTTTCTTTCTTTGTCTAGATCTCTTGTCTGTGCTCAAACGATGTCATAATGTTGATTTCAAATTTGTCTATGAATTTGTTATCAATGTTTGGCTAATCTTTCGGATCTTAGGGGCATAATCAAAATTGTGGATTCATGTTAAATCTTGATTAATTGTTTTCTTAATTGATTCATACTTTCTATTTTATGAATTCGAGTGCTTATTCATAATTGCTTTTTATTTGGCCAATAATTTTCATGTCATATTTATTAGTGCGAAATTCGGAAGAGGAGTTCTAACAAAGACGGAAATCGAATTCAGATATAAATGGGTGTATTGAGTCGGGAGACCTACAATTATTTGTGGGAAGTCATTCAATTCAAAAATCTTTTGGGAGTTAATAATAGTTGTATCAAGTCGGGAGACCTACAATTGTTAATATCTATTATTTTATGTGTCATCGGGAGGAGGAATAAACTATCTTAGGAATTGAACCCATAAAATTGCATGAACTGGTTTTGAAACTTTAATTGGATTTAATATTGAAGAAACATGTTGAGATTATGTGCAAAGAATTGCAAATTTATTTTATTTTCCTTTTATTTTCGATTTGTTTACAAACCTGATATTCAATTGCTTCAATAAATTGGAATGCAATGTTATTGTAACCTAAGTGCTTCACATATCAATCCCTGATGAATACGACATTGCTTGCAATTATTCTATAAACTACACTGTACACTTGCAGTTGTATGATCCAACATATTTCTGGCGAACAAGTATTTGGCATCATTGTCGGGGATTGATAGATTCTAGGGGTGGTTATGCTCTCTAATACCACCAGCAGCAAATTGGGCAGAACTAAGTCAACAATTTCTAGTCAAATACTTACCCCCAGTAAGACGCTACAACTGAAATCAAAGATCGCCCAGTTTAGGCAATTAGATGTTGAGCCACTATATGAAGCATGGGATAGATTCCGGGAATTGCTAAGGAAGAGCCCTCAACACGGATATCCCGACTGCCAATAGGTCTAGTACTTCTATAATGGTTTAAGTGGCAACACGAGAACAATTACAGATGATGCATCTGGGGGTGCACTACAAGGGAAATATCCGGAGGAGGCACTAGACTTGTTATAGCAGATCGCGAACAACAGCTACCAATGGCCATCCGAGAGGTCTACTGTCCGACGTGTGGCAGAATTCAAGGATGAGAAGGTCGCCATGCTCACATAACATGTATCCGTGTTGAATATGAAACTGGATGCGATGCAGCAAATGAGTCCAAGAGATCCTATTGTTGTTGAAGAAGAAGCAAACTTCGTGGGCCAACAAAGGAACTTCAACAACAATTATAGAAATAATCACCACCCAACTACTATCATACGGGTTGCGAAACCATGAAAATTTCTCTTATGCTAACAATATAAATGTTTTGCAGCCACCTCCAGGATACAATGTGGGTAATCAAGGCAGAGCGGAGTCAAAAGAAAAGAAAGCATCTGTTGAAGAGATGTTATCCTTGTTTATCAAAGAGACAAGTGCGAGACTTAACAGAGATGAAGCAAAGATAGACAGGATAAAAGAACTGGTCATGCAGTTGAACACGAACGTGAACGCAAGACTGAAATCTCTGGAAACACAAGTTGCCCAGATTGCAACTGTTGTGGGAGGCCAACATCAAAACTGCAAATTCCCAATCGACATCGAGTTGAATCCATGAGAACAATGTAATGCCATTCTTCTTATGGATGGCACTGAGGGTTCACAGATTTCAAATGACTCGATTCAGTGAAAGTGATTAGAAATCTGAGGTCTGGCTGAAGACGTAAAACTTAGCGCTTTATGGGAGGCAAGCCAATTTATTTCCTATTTTTGTTCACTTTTAATCGCCTTCAATTTTAATTTCAATTTTATTTAATTTATTTTTATTCACTTAATTTTTAGTTTTGTTTAGTTTTCTTGAGTTGTTGTGTAGGAGGTGTCACGACAAACTCCGGTTATGAAAAAAAAAAAGGAGGGAACTATCCCATATGGGCGTGTGAGACCACACGACTGTGCCGTGCGAGAGGATGCAACGCCAAAGACCACACGGCCAGGCTGCCGTATAGCCACCACACACGGTCGCGTGGACTAGGCCGCAGATGCACCCCACGTAGTAACGCCTGGGCCACACGGCCCGCCAATGTGATATCACATGATCGTGTGGCCTGAATGTAACCGGGTAGAAATAGAAAATCTCCTATTTTTACCCCAAAACCTCACTTTTTCTCCCACCTTTTCCTACCCAAACCCTAACACACGAAAATTCTCTCCCTAAATTCCCAAACCCCTCTCCAAATCTCTCCAAATTCACCATAAATCATAACCCAAAATCACACATCCTTCATCCTTTCAAGAAACCCACCACCAAAAGACTTCAAATTTCCAACTTCTCCAAATTCTACACCAAGTTTGGGGGTACTCCAAAACTCCAAAATTTCAGATTTTTCACCTCAAAATCTGAAATTCATGGCTTCTAGAGATGAAAGAGGAATAAGGAGAAATACAAAAAGAATAAGGGAGCCGACTCTTGAGCCCGAACCCGAGCCTCAACCAATATTCGACCTTGAAGAGTTTAAAGCTTCAAATGTCATCTTGCCAAACAACACATACCGGGCTAGATAAGCGATACTCTTCTTTTGTCCATGGTTTAATACAAGGTATCCCGATGAACCTACTCTTACTAATTTAGGTTTATTGGATGATTTTAGAGCTATGTGTGGTAGAATTGATTGGCATGAATTTTTAAATGGGCATTGGGCGGCCACATATTCGGTTATCACACTTGAATTTTTCAGTAGCTTTGAATTGATGGTTCGAAAAAGAAACTTGATGGGAATTAGGTTTCGACTGGGGAATGAGCTGAGGTAACTAAGTATTGATGATTTAAATGAAATTTACAAAACTCCGGCTTATTTGGTTGAGGAGCACAAGGAGTTTGATAAGGATAGGTTTTGGAGAAAGATAACTGGGAAACGAATCTACACGCTAGGTACCTCAAAGGCGTCTAGTATTCAAAACCCAAGATTCGCTATGTTCAAATGAGTCTTAGCTGAAACAATTTTTGTCAGGGAGGAGAGTAGAGGGACGTTGAGGGTAGATGAATTATTCATCATATGGTGTATGGCATCGGGGACTGAAATTGTGCCAAATGCCGGGGCTATGATAGCCCATCAATTTGATAGGATAAGAAAATCTGAGAGGGGTGGAATTTGCATTGGGGGATGATTATCCCTATTGTTGAATACTTCAATATTAACTTGGAGGGGTTTGAGGAGGCCGTGGGACATAAATTAATTTATCTGACCGTTCTAATTGCTATGAAAATGATAAAATTCGATGGGCGTGATTACTGGCTCAACCAAGCAAATAGAACAACGGTTAAGCTTCCTAACCCCGAGGTAACATCCATTAGAAATAGGGGTAATTGGCTGCTTAGAGAGGAACAAGGGGCTGCTGCTCAAGAAGAGCAGGATGAGCCGCTGAGGGAGGTGACGAAATCCTCTAGGCAAGGGGTTAATCGGCCATTTACTATGAGTGAGAGGCTCAAAAACGTAGAAGCCGACGTGGCAAATTGATAGATGACACGACGGCTTGACCACAAACTAATGAGTACCACCACGAAAACGCTGGCGATTCGATGGCATCACCCACAAAGCCAGGAACATAAGTACGCGATGATGTCTCGTATCGACCAGTGGCATATATCACAGGGCCACTACCCTCCACCGCCACCACCAAAGTGAGCTACGTAAGTACTTATTACGCATTCCTCTTTTGTTGCATTTAGGATTGCATGTAAACCATAAAAAAATTTGCATAAAAAAATTCAATTTTTTGGTTTATTTTAGATTTTTTTAGCATGTTTATCGCTTTAGACGTTTAATTACTTTTGTGTGTGATTTTAATCAAGGTTTTCGAAAGTGCCCAACTTCCGTATGATTTTACTATGAACATTAAATTGAATGAGATAACATACTTCTGGGAATAATGTGATGAATTATTGGGAATATGTCATTTATTTGCTTAGCATTAGTTGAAAAAATTGGGTATTTGAGCATGTTGCGAAAAATAAGCCTGTAAGCTTTTGTGTCTTAAGTTGCTTTATATTATAGAGACTTATTTTTTATTGAGTGTGTCATCCATGATTGATAGAACTCTAGAACTTGCTCTGGTATCTTCATTGAAGCCATGTGTGTGTACAATTTTTTAAAATGATTTAAGGCCATCTTTATTTTAGCCTACTTAGCCTAAAAAGCCTACCTATGAACTCATGATTCCCTAGTCAGCCAATTTTAAGCCAAAACATTTTATTCTTAGCCACATTGATCTTTAAAATTGCAACATGAATTTATCCCTGAAATTTCTTGAGCTTATAGAAAATGAACAAGCTTGGGGGAGGCGTGGTAAAAATTTATGAAAAAAGAGAGAAAGTTGGCAAAAGAAAGAGGGATGAGCAGTGTCTTGGTAAATGAAGCTCGAAAAAGAAAAAAATATCTCTGAAAAAGAAGAGAAAATCGAGCAAAACATAGGAAAAAATTCTAAAAGAATTGTGAAAAATGAGAGTTTGAGGCTAAAGAAATGGAAAAAAGGCATTGTGCCTAAAGAATGAAAAAGGAGAAATAAGGGTGGAGTTGAGTTGAAAAAAGAATATATCTTGAAAAAAAAATGAGTATTGTGCTCAAATTGGGTTGGTAAATTGCAAGTATGTGCGTTTAAATTGTATTTGCTCAAGTCAAGTCACTTATTCAAAGTTTTCCTACCCTTACCAAAGAGCCTACATTACAACCTAATAAAAGTCCTTTTTGATTCTTAAGTTGTGCAGACAAACGTGGTTGAGATGTTAAGAGAATTTGCAAGCTTATGGTAGTTCTACTTTCATTGAATTGAATTTGAGCGTAAACACTATACATACACTTCTGAGAGTCGAGTGATACAATACCTACTTGTGAGTCACGATATCAAGTGCCCAAGAGAGTATTGACTATGCCAACTTTATGAATGATGACTTCTTGATTTGGAATTACATGGTTTTCTTAAGTATGAAGTCAAATGCTATTTAATGTTCATAGTGTTCTTGGGTGTTCATTTTTACTCCTAGATATTATTTTGATTAAATTGCTCGAGGACGAGCAATGCTTTAACTTTGGGGAATTTTGATATGTGTAAAATATACGTGCATTTTGGGGCTTAAAATGATATAAGTTTGATGCATTTGCACGCATATTTAATATGTTTTACTTAGTTTTCTTAGAAGGGCATGATATTGCGCATTCTTGTAACTTTTTACAGAAAATGGAGCTTAAAATGAAGAAATATCAGTTGGAATGTCCGGATAGGACTAACGAATGCGAATGTAAGATCAAAACAACGAAGAAAATTGACAAAACACTTCACACACGGACCGTGTGGTGCAACACGTGTGAAATTACCCATGTGAAAGTGACACAAACGCGTGAAAAGGAGACGAAAAAGGGGACGGAACCAAGCCGCATGGGCGGACCATGAAACCCACACGGTTGGGTGGAGTTGACTTGAAAACCCACATGTGCCACACGGTCAAGGCCGTGTGGGACTCGCCACCGTTTTTTGGAGTTCTTTTCCTTTTCCAACTCTACAAGTGACCTCTCTAAGCATCTATAAAAGGGACCCAAGCAAGCTTGCACAAAATTTCATCATTCCAAATTGCGTTAATACATTATACAAACACATCAAATTATGCAGAACACAAGATTCTAAGTCTTTCGAGAGAGAGAGGGCTAAGTCGCAAAGAACACCACAAGTGCCTTTCGATCTACGTGAGCACAAGAGTTTCGGAAGGCTTAAGATGAGAATCCATCTTGACACTAAGGGGTTTTGTTTATTTATCTGATCTTTTTTTGTCCAGGCTTAAACGATGTCATAATGTTGATTTCAAATTTGTCTATGAATTTATTATCAATGTTTGGCTAATCTTTCGATCTTGTGGGCATAATCAAAACGGTGGAGTAATGTTAAATCTTGATTAATTATTTTCTTAATTTGTTCATGCTTTCTATTTTATGAATTCGGTGCTTATTCATAATTGTTTTTTATTTGGCCAATATTTTGCATGTCATATCTATTTGTGCGAAATTCAGGAAGAGGATTTCTAACAAAACGAAAATCAAATTTAGACATAAACGGGTGTATTGAGTTGGGAGACCTACAACAGTTTTGTGGGGAGTCATTCAATTCATAAATCTTTTCGGAGTTAATAATAGTTGTATCGAGTGGGAGACCTACAATTGTTATTAATCTATTGTTTATGCACCGCCTCATGAGGGGGAATAAACTATCTTAGTTATTGAACCATAGAATTGCATGAATTGGTTTTGAAACTTTAATCAGACACATCGAAGAAACATGTCGAGATTATGTGCCCAAGGTTGCTCCCCGTAGTTGTTGAAAATACTTGTGGGTTTCGCAAATTTATTTTATTTTTCTTTATTTTCGATTTTTTTACAAACTTGTTATTCTGGCCGCTTTAATAAAATTGGAATGCGATATTATTATACCTGAGCGTTTCACATATTAATCCTCGAGGAATACGACTCGCTTGTCATTATTTTATAAACTACACTCTACATGTGCAACATTGTATGATCCAAAATATTTTGGCTTAACAATAACAAAAATCCAAACCTAAATCTATGTGAAAAACTACAGAGATTACTTTCCTGCTCAACTTATGGACAAAGAAAAATTCTTCTTAGCCTCTATCAACCAACCACGCTGGGGGGAAGTCACTTCTTTCTTCGCTTTTCTCGCTTTCTTTTTTTATCTTCGCCGGGTCATTCTTCTTCCGTTTCTTCCCCTCTCGCTTTGTATTTTTGTGTGTATTCTCAATGTGTATGTTTTGCGTGTTTGTATCTCGTGTTTTAACCTACTCCCAATTAAACTAGGTTTTTTGGTACACGGGCTTATTTATGAATCCATTAATAACAAAAAGGACTTATGGGTCCGACTTAATACTCTAACAAATTAAAAGTCCAATTATTTATTATAAGGCCCAAATATTATAAAATCCAACAAAATAAAATAAATTCATAATTCTTATAAAGACATAAAAATTTGTGTCCAGACATTCTCCCCACCTTATAAAAGTTTTTGTCTCGAAAAATTTTTAAAAATAAGAAACATAATATGCTAAAGCATGAAAACAACTCTCATATTCGATGAAGCATAAGCATCAAGCGCACAATTACAAACACAATTAAATTAATAACAAAGGACAAACATATTATGTGTGTATTAAATAATCAATACTATCTCAAACATATTCACATTTGCGCCTAAAGCATTAACACATAATTGTACGGGCATAATCATATTCAATGTAAAGCTTACCATATTGTGAGGAGCTTTCTCGAAGAGCGACTCATAACCCATGACTCGACTTAAGACTTATTGTACATTAAACATTTTGAAGTCTACGAACCGATTTTAAAAATCCCTGCCTCGATACCACTTTTGTAACATCAAGTTTCATAACGGGTCACGATTTTATAAAGCTAAAACAATCCCAAACTTGAAAATGCATTTTAAAGAGAAACTAATATTATGACTTCTCAAAATCTCCAAATACTCCTAAAATATATCTTAAAAAATTAAAAAAAAATCCCAAAATAATGTCATAGTCTCAGGCATTATTAAATAAATTAAACTAAATGGTCTTTAAAAAAATTCTCGATCGACTTCCATCGCCCTCTACGCACGCCTCCGATTTTTCATTCATTTGTGGAAATTATACATGGGGTGAGGAATCAACTCCCTAATGAGGTCAAACAATGTCCAAATTAAATACAATTAAGCATATCCCAAAGGGAACGAACATGATTTTTCATAGCAATAAGATTTGTGAGTTTCACTTAGGAGGGATTCTTTTTTCCTCGACCACTTTCATCCCTCGCATCAATAGCCAATATCAATAGTTAGCTCTACAGAGTTTCACCGTATGGATTCTTTTTCCGGACTACTTTTGTCCCTCACGCCAATAGTCAATAGAATAGTGTAGGTCTCAAGGGGTGTTTATGTTAAGTGTAGAAGGGGGGATGAATAGACTTAACCAATTTTTGATTTTTATCCTTTTAAATCGTGAGTATTAATCACAAGTCACTAGTCGTTTGAGGAACAACTTAGTTCAACTCAACAAAGAGAGTTAGTCACCCAACCGCACTCGAGAGAGTCATGATAGAATAACTCAATCGAGTGAAGTGACCTTTTATAATACATCGCTTAACTTGTATTCAACGCAAGTCTAACACCCTTAATATGAATGTGCAAGAAATAAATTTGTGAAAGTAAATGACAAAGAATAATTTATAGTGGTTCGAGGATGAGGTAATTCCTCTACTCCACACTTCTCTAACCCCGGAGGTAATCCACTAATGCAACAATGATTTACAAAATGGATAATAGTCCGAGCAAGCCTGATCACACAATCGGCTTCACCCTAGAGCTTAGCTCATCATAAGACTTGTCCCGCTATTTCACTTTAGATTCTTGGATTTGATAACGGCTCTCCAACGACCTAAAGCCTGGTTCAACTAGAACCTCACACACTTCCTTCAATCTGGATGCATTCCCTTTGTCTATCAACAAGTTTTCTCTTCAACAAAGATTAAAGCTTTTCTTTAGTTCGAGTGTGTTGATCGATGTACTTTTGAGTTTTAGACTTGAGGATGTAATATATTGCTTGAGATTATTTTGCTTTGCTTGAATGTTTGGGGTATGGCTTTTGCAAAAGTATTATATCTCATAAGTTCCTCCGATTTTTATAGTGGCGTTTGAAAATGTATCCGCTGAAGAGATAGATTCATTTTCAAACTCCACTTCATGGTCATTGGCCTGCCTTGTTATGAAGCAATCGATGTTGACTCAACTCGTTTAATGCCCCCCGCATATTTTCCTCGAATCCACCGCAGTGTGCAAGAATATCACATGGTGATTTCGTTCCCAACCTTGACTCTTTTTAGCAAAACATCTTTAAGGTTCTGCTTTTCTTCCTCTTTCAAAGAAATATTTGACTTTACTTATCCACGGACATCTTAAGCTTTCTTGAGTCCGCTTCAACCCTTCGATAGTCTTATCCACTTATCTACGAGTGACTTAGCCAGTCATTTGATCGACAACTTTTTCGTACTGACCGATACTTCTTCGATATCACCGCCACACAATTGATTCTTCACTTTGATCTTCAAATAACTTCCGTAATCTTTAACTTGGTCTTTCACCCCTTCATAGATCCTATCTATTACATAGTTGAATATACAACAATCTAAGTTTTACATAGCGCCATCAAAATCTATACGATAAATTTCCATTAACTTTTCCCCTTTTCCATGGAGTCAAAACTTAAATAAAATAACAATGTAAATAATGTTTATATTAAAGAATGATTATGTAAATGTGACGCTTTATTGATCACATCATTCCCGCACTTTAATAAGTTTTACAAAGTACAAAGAAAATACAAAGTACATAAAATTTCTTTTGTGTATTTATAGTCATGTAAAAAAATACAACAAAAATATGTCTCCGGAGTGTTTTCGCTTGCTTATCGCTTTTTTTTTTCTTTTCTTTCTTCATCGCTCTCCTCCTTCCTTTTTCTTCCTTCCTCATCTTTTTCATATCTCCTTTTCTCCGAGCCCCGATCTCTTCTCCTCTCCTCTTCATACTCTTCACTTGCCTAAGTGTTTTCTTCTTGTTGTTGCTCCCTGCTCATTACACCCGCCAACATCTCTCGTTTTCCACTTCTCTAAGTCCAAACCAAGATAAAGAATCTTTTTTGAGGGGATTAATATACCTCGTGTCCTTTCCCTTCATGTGGAGTAATTCTACCTCTTCCACCGACCTTCCTCTTCCTCTTCCGTAGCACCCTCCGGGAGTGTCTCAACATGTTGAGCCTCGAAGTCTCACGATCGCTTGATCAACCCCGCTTTTCTCACTATTTGAACAATTTCTAAGCCCTTCTCCTAGTATAGTTTCCACGCACTTTTAAGATTCATTCCTTTAAAATAGCTCTTCTTTCAGACGAGTTTTGAACTCCCCAAATGACCTTGGCTCGACGATGCCTTCTTGGGGAACGAATCCTTCGGTTGAAGTCCGAGATCTTCATTGCTAGCGGACGACAGGAGCTTCCCTACCAGCTTGACCTTGAACTTGGTTTTCAAATCTTCAATTCGACCATGCCGCCCGCTTTGTAATTCAGCCTTTCTATTGCGGCTCACGATTTTTTTTTTATTGACAAACTCCTTTGGCAAATTGAGAGTGGAGAGAACGTAGATGAGATAATTTTCATTTTATTCAACACAATTTTTAAGGCGGTCAGTATTCTTTAATAATTGTTTCCCTTACTTCCACTTCCTTCCTTCCAAAGTTATCTTCCCCTTTTTGGTATCATCAACACCAACTTTAGAATTTGGAAGTGTGCTTTTGAAGGTCGCTCAAGTTTATCATGAGTGATCGAAAGGTGTGCTTCTCTGCGTCAGGGTTGTTGAATCTTCATATCTACCTTGATTCTATCAATTCATCATGCAGTGATTTAATTCAAGATCTTGTTTATATTCCCTCGAGAAACTCCAAGTCATTCATGTGCATTCTTTCCATCCTATTGATGTTGTTCACGTCTCGGCCGAATTGAGCTTCACCACAACAAATCACCAATTTTGCGAAAAGTGATTTTAAGAGTTAACTTGCTCCTTATGTTACTAAATTTTCATTTGATTCTTGGATTTGATAACGAAGCCTCCAACGAATCTAAAGCCCGGTTCAACTAGAACCTCACTACACTTCCTTCAATCTTGATGTGTAGACCCTTTGTCTATCAACAAGTTTTTTTCAACATCATTAAAGCTTTTCTTTAGTTCACTGAAAGTGTGTTGGATCGATGTACTTGAAGTTTTAGACTTGGAGGATAAAATATATTGCTTGAGATTATTTTGCTCTTTCACAATGTTCGGGGTATGTGTCTTTTGTAAAAGTATCATATCTCATAAGTTCCTCTGATTTCTTATAGGCGCTTGAAAATGTATCCGCGGAAGAAGAGATGATTCATTTTCAAACCCACTTCAGTCATTGGCTTTGTCTTTATTATGAAGCAATGAAGTTGACCAACTGGTTTAATGCCCGTGATATTTTTCGAACCACCGCAGTGTGCAAGAATATCACATGGTGATTTCGTTCCCAACCTTTTGACTCTTTTAGCAAAACATCTTTAAGCGTTGTGCTTTTTTTTCCTCTTTCAAAGAAATATTCGACTTTACTTATCCACGACATCTTAAGCTTTCTTGAGTCCTTTTTTGCTCCCGAACCCTTTGATAGTCTTCTCCGCTTATCTATGAGTGACTTTCCATTATCGATCTCACATTGACCGAGACGATTTTTATTTGATCGATAATTTTCTCGATACTCACCGCTACACAATTGATTCTTCACTTTGATCTTCAACAACTTCGCATCTTTAACTCGTCGCTTCTTCGACTACCTTCATAGATCCTATCTATTACATAGTTGAATATACAACAATCTAAGTTTTACATAGCGCCATCAAAATCTATACGATAAATTTCTAATTTTCCCTTTTCCGATGGAGTCAAAACTTAAATAAAATAACAATGTAAATAATGTTTATATTAAAGAATGATTATGTAAATGTGACGTTTATTGATCACATCATTCCGCACTTTAATAAGTTTTACAAAAGTACAAAAGAAAATACAAAGTACATAAAATTTCTTTTTGTGGTATTTATAATATGTAAAAATACAACAAAAATATGTCCTGAGCGAGCCTTTCGGGCGCGCTCATCGCTTCTTTTTGCTTTTTCTCTTCTTCATCGTCTCTCCTCCTTCGTCTTTTCTTCCTTCCTTCTTCTTTCATATCTCCTTTTCGAGCCTCGATCTCTTCTCCTCTCTCTTCATACTCTTTGATTTGCCCAGTGTTTTTCTTCTTCTTTTGCTTTGCACTGCTCCATTACACCCGCCAACATCTCTGCTTTTCCACTTCTCTAAGTCCAAACCAAAGATAAAGAATCTTTTTGAGGGATTAATATACCTGTGTGTCCTTTTGTTTGTCTTGCATGTGGAGTACTTACCTCTTCCACTGCACCTTTCCTCTTCCTTCCAGAGTCGCCCCTCCGGGAGGTGTCACGGGCTGTGTTGAGCCCTCAAAGTCTCGCCGACTACTTGATGAGTCCACGCTTCTCGGCCTATTTGAACAATTTCTAAGCCCCTTCTCCTAAAAGATAGTTTCCACGCACTTTTAAGATTCATTCCTTTAAAATAGCTCTCTCTGACTGGAGTTTTTGAACTCCCCAAATGACCTTGGCTCGATGCCTTCGGGGGAACGAATCCTTCAATTGAGTCCGAGATCTTCACCGCTAGCGGACTGGGAGCTTCCTACCAGCACCTTGGAACTTGGTTTTCAAATCTTCAATTCGACCATGCCGCCCGCTGTAATTCGCCTTCTATCGCGCCACGATTTTTTTAGGGGCAAAATGATACTCCTTTGGCACTGAGAGTGGAGAGAATCGGGTAGATGAGATAATTTTCATTTTATTCAACACAATTTTTAAGGGTCAGTATTCTTTAATAATTGTTTCCCCTTACTTCCATTTCCTTCCTTCAGGTTATCTTCCCCTTTTTGGTATCATCAACACCAACTTTTTAGGAATTTGAGAAGTGTGCTTTGAAAGGCCGTCAAGTTTATCATGAGTGATCGAGTGCCGCTTCGTTTCGTTGTTGAATCTTCATATCTACCTTCAATTCTATCAATTCATCATGCAGAGTGATTTCGTATTCAAGATCTTGTTTTATATTGAAGCCTCGAGAAACTCCAAGTCATTCATGTGCATTCTTTCCATCCTATTGATGTTGTCTTTCACTTTCTCACTGAATTGAGCTTGTTTCACCACAACAAATCACCAATTTCGCTTAAAAGTGATTTTAAGCAGTTAACTTGCTTCTCTTATGTCGCCTTCGCCGCATTGTCCATTCTCGACTTCTCAAAACGCTTCCTCGTATGTCTCATGAAATTGGCGGCAAGATTTGTCAATCCTTCCTAAGTTAAGTCTTGGGCAAAGCTTTTCTCCATTGCTCCATCTCAAAGACACATGGCCTTGAAGGCTTTTCTAAAATCGGCTTCCCAGTGACTCGATCCTCCAAAGTGGAACAGAGTCAAAATCAAAACTAAGTGGAACCACCCAAGTCATCCGGAGCTTCGAATTCTTCTCGACCTTTATCAACCTTGTAATTTGCATGTTCTTGGCAGATTCTTCTTCAAGCGTAACTTTATCAACGAGGGGAAAACATCATATATAGGCCAATAGGTACTAAAGAGGGTCCCACTCCTCCTTCGCCTTCCCTTATTTCCGGCTTCTATTTCCAGTGCCTTTCAGTGTGTGAGCTTTTCTTCAGCGACGAATCGCTGGGGAGTCCGCTAAGCCGATCGGGCCTCAATCGTCTTCAATAACATCGCTGACTCCCGTGTTTACTTTCTTTTGAGTCAACGCGGGCTTCACGCTTTAGCAATATCATAGCCGTGATGGCACCAATGGGGGTCGCCATCAACTAAAACAAATTTGGAAGAGGGACTTTGTCACACAGCCTCTTTCAACTTTGCCACATGTTCCATCTCGCCTAGATCAATGGGGGTTAACTCCTTTATTCTCTAAGTCAAGGAAATCCAATCGCACATTATCATCGGAGTCGCAACGCCTCTATTTCTTGCAAATCATTGACTTAATGCGGGCATAAGTAAGAACGTGCATTTTTCCTTTTCTCAGAAACACCGGAAGTCTAAACCTCCGGGGCCTTCAAAGAACCTTAGCATAGCCTCAACCACTACAAGTGCCTTTAATATTCCCTTCTTCGTGCATCGAGATGCATTGGGGTTCGATTGCATCCTTCGAGGTCTCAACCTCTTGATTGCACTTTCATGACCAACAATTTGAGTCTCGTGACATTAGCATCCTCGCAAATCCCACTGCCACTTGCTGAGTCTCACTTTCACCTCCTAAATTCAATTTATTAAGGTCCCCCTGACCTCCTCCAACCCGGCTGTAGTGTGTTCAGCTTCGCCTTGCTCACCAAAAAAACAAACAAATAACTAACACTTGAGACTCGCTATTTCCTTTGAGTATTCAACGTCTCCTGGGCTTGTCTCAACAACTTCAACAGGCGTGGCTCAGCCAGTTTCCCATTACATCTTAATCCCTAACTTCATCGTCATCCTCCCGGTGAGTCCTTCCGAGTAAGTAGCATCAATTGTCCTCACCATTTCAAGAACAGCAGGGGTTGAGAAATTTGACTAGAAGATTCTCCCGACTCCCGAGCAGGATTACTCACGCATCACTAGGGACTCGAGTGCACGCCGCACCGAATCTTCTCGATCGGGTCACCGTGATCCTTGATGCTCGCACTTTCTAAGGCATCGAGGGATATCGATTCGAAAATAGACATACATGAGGCTCAAGAGACTTAGCCTTCCCAGCGCTCTTTAGCCTTTTTTCCTATACTTCTTTTCATACAATAGACATGCAAAAGTCCCAGCATCAAGATCGTGCGAAGAGTGGTGTAGTTCAAGAATCCTAGGAGGTATTTTTCGCCTTCAAATTGAATTTACAAGACTCACGACTTTAAAGCTCTCCATGCGCGTAACTCATCTTCAATTTTTGGATATGTTGGCGATTCTACTTGCACAGTCTTTAGTAGCCTTTTCCACCTCTCGCAAAAAGAGTATAAACGAGATATGACAATCGATCATATTTGATTATATCACTTGTGTCTTGTTTGCTCGTTGTACGCTTGATCAGATGTTAGATTTGTCTTGTTCGGGTATGTGGTGGGGCAACGGCTTGAGTTTCTTAAGGTGCCTTTTTGTTCACCACCGCCATCATTTGATTTCTGCTTTCTCAACGATGACAACTTTTCGGTCTCACTGTGGCGGATACAAATCTGGCCTTCAACATTTTCTCTCACCTTTTACAAGTCTCCTCCTTGTCCCTCCTCTCCGGGAACTTCTTACTCAATTTGTTCGGGCCCTCGGCCGATTGAGGGCTGACTCCTCTGTCTTATTCTTCTTACCAGCTGGCTTTGAGCACATCTTTTTTCTTCTTTTCTACCACACGCTGGGAGGAGTTGGAACATGTTTTGGTGAGGAGTTGGGAGTGGATTCCCCTCAGGTAGCAATCTTCTTCGTGATTAGCCAGCCTTCCGGGCGCCCAAAAGGTTAGCCTTGAACATCTCTCTTTTGGCATGGAAGGGTTTCCCGTTTCAAAGGGGCACACCTTCTTCTCCATCAAATGACCAGAATCGTGCCATAACCAAGAAAACCTAACTTCCCATCAACCACCTTTTCTCGCCGAGCACATTCTCCGCACAACTTCACAAAGATGAATTCATCCACCCACCTCCTTCTTTCTCCATTATGGTATATAACAATCAAGATAACTGATATACTGATTCAAGCGATACCAAGCTTCATGTCGATGCACTTGTCCACCACGTCCATGAGCTTGTGGTAGTCGTTTTGATCAGCTTCTTCAAAGCCGAGTAGTTGGGTTTTCCATCATTCTCTCTGGCTTGGCTATTTCTTTCCAAGCCACAACCAAATCCACTTCCTTGCATGTCAACTCATTAATGCCACTGGTAGAAAGGTACAAGTGCTCAGCTACCAGGTCACCGATCCAACTTGAAGTCCTTTCCATTTACAAATGAACGAATTTCATCATCGTGAATCGGACATTTACATAGACATACCACCTCCTCAGAAATTTGGGACATCTCCAATGTGAGAAACTTTTGAGACCAGATTTCTCAAGTTTCTCGCGATGATCTTCTCAGCCAGATCCTTGTCAATGGCCTGTTTGACAAGTGCCTTCAAAATACACTAGAGCACTTAGTGTGGATTTTCTCAAAGAAGCTTAGTAAAATCTTATTTTGCCCATTTTGACTCTTGAAGCGAGTGATGAACTAGTGGGTTTGAGTTTTTTGCGAAGAGAGTTTTGGTAATCTTCGTGAGCAAGAGAGTGAAAATGAAGAGAGAGAAAACGATTTTCTATATATGTGACTTGAAAGGATGGTTTTTCTAACTGAAAAGTGTAAAAAGTGATCAACGGCTGAGATCAATTCTTTCAAAATGCATTAATTTCCCGCATTAAATGCATCAGCACTTATATCCAATCATGGATTAACCATTGTAGCTTTTGACCGACACCATTTAATAGGGCCGACGCCAAGACAAAACAATTGCCGAGGAAAACGACCTCATTTTTTGTCACTTATCTCATAAATGTTTTATCTTTCTTCATTTATGGATTAACTCTGCTTTCTCTTCCTTGATTTGATCAATGATAATTGGTTGATTAACTAACATGATTCACCGACCGCCACATAAGTTGTTTCACTTGGCCGAATAAGTTAAACTCTTCTCGAGATACGATTCTCCCAACTTCAATTATGTTGAATGAGTCTTTCGAGCTTCCTAACATAACTCAATCGATCCAAGCACATTATTGAGTTCTTCAAACTCGCAAGCTTCACATAAAAGTTTTGTGAACATATCCGTTATTTGCTTCTCAATTGATATGTATACCAATGTGATGTATTTATTTTCAATATGATCTCTTATAAAATGATATATAACATCAATGCGCTTGTTCTTCAATGCACATCGATTCCGAGTAATTGCAATGACACTTGTGTTATCAAATATAATTGGAATCTTTGTTTCTTCAATGTCATAATCTCTTAGTTGTTCCTCATCCATAGAACTTGGGCACAATAGGCTAGCTTGCAAAGAATGTACGCTTCACTGTGCTGGACGGAGCTTATTGAAGTTTGTTTTTCACAACCAAGAAACAAACTGCTTTCCAAGCATTTGACAGTAAATGATGTACATTTTCTCACAACTCTACATCCATCATGGTCTCGAGTATGAATATCCAATCCACTTGAATCCTCCTTCCTTTCGATACCATAAGCCAACTTATTGTCTTCGCTTCAAATATCTTAGATTCTCTTCGTAGCCCATATGACTTTCTTTTGGATGCATTAAGATCCGACACATACACCCTACAACAAAGGTGATGTCCGGGCATGCCTACCGTCAAGTAGAGCAATGATCCAATGAGTGCTTTATATCTTGTTCGATCAACAAACTTTCCCTTCGCATCCATATCCATTTTCGAGATGTATTCATGTGAATCTTAACATATGACATCTCTTCTATACCAAATTTCTTCATTAAATATCCGTATATTTGGTTTGACTTATGAATGTTCCATCCTTCATTTGCTTTAATTGAAGACACACTACAACAAAAGTGACAAGGTAACACCCAAAAAAGTGTTAGATAATAGCCATAAAATATTACTATAGATAATAGATACCACTTTTTTTTGGTAATGCATTTGCCTTGCTACCTATAGTCTAAAGTATCACTTTTAGTAGCTTTGATGACACTTTTCTAAATGTTGTATTAAGTTTGATATTTGTATCACTTTAAGAAACACTTCTAAAGTGTTACATAGGAATGTTATGTAACACTTCTTAGTAGCACTTTTTCTATCTATAACACTTTCAAAAACAAATTATGTAGTATTACATATGAATCTTTTGTAGCACTTTTGCGTCATTTGTTTTTTGCACCAATGAGCTTTGAACCCAAGACCAAGTTATGTGCGTAGGTGACAAATTACCACTAAGTTAAGTTGATTTTTATTACAACTTTTGAATTATTTTATATATAAACTATATATTATAATTTATGTATTAAAGATTATACTATAATATATATATATTTAAAATTATATTATATACTATATATATTAAAATGCATATTATATAGAATATATATTAAAATTAAACTGTATATTGAAGAACATAATAAAAATTAATATTAAAAAATATATAAATTATTTTTCCACCAATAAAAATAAAACAAATCTTAAAATATGAAATTAATTTACCAACAAATTAAAAATAATTCTAACAATAAAACAAATTAATGAATAATACTAAAAAAATCATTTCCTAACAGAAAAAAATATGTAAGTAATAATGAACAATATAAATTCTTGTTGGTAAATATTTTCTGAAAAAGTACGAAAACATTAGAAAAACAAAATACCAATGAAATTGGTTTTCGACAATAAAAATTGAAAAAAATAATAATTATAATAGAATATTTAGCTATGGATTTTTCGTTGGTATTTACGACGAAATTAATTACCTCTTCAAAATTAAAATTAAAAAAAATAAAGAGACTTTATAAAAAAATAAAAATTCAATACAAAATACATATTACACGATTTACACATCTTATGTTTAGTTACTACTTTTGTCTTCACCTATTTTGGGATATAAATTAATTAAATGAATCGTTGACATTAGTAAATGAAAACGATATAATTTTGTGTTACCAAAAGATAACCAAAAAAGTATTACAATTAATAAAATATAATGTTACCTAAGAGTGTTTTTTAATTAAAGTGATACCTATTTGTGTTACAAAGAAATAACAATAAAAAAGTGATACTTAAAAGTGTTACTTATTTTTAACTATTACATATAAGTTGTTACATATTGATATAGTGCTGCAAAAAGTATTACATAAAAATTGTAATATTAAAAGTGTTACAAACATGTGTTACATAATGTGTCTTATGTAAAAAGTGCTTTACAATTTTTGTGTTACCTAATGTCATTTATGTTGTAGTGGCGACTTAGGTAGAAAGTCGCCTCTCCCATCATACTAATCTCAAACTTCCATTGCATAAGAGTTTGAGAAGTTGTCACACAACTCTTTGCTTGTGGATCCAAAGATAATGGTATCCACATATATTTGAACAAGCAAGATACTCTCTATCTTCAATTCTAAAGCCGTGTTCTATCAACTTTGCCTTTGGTGAGTCCATTGTTTATAAGAAACCGAGACAATGTGTTATACCATGTTCTTGGTTCTGCTTCACCATACAATGCTTAAGCTTTTGAGTTTATCTCAAATAGTTTTCTCGCTTAAAATCAAAAGGTTGTTCCACATAGACTTTCTTTTCTTCCAAACGTCCATTCAAATATGCATTTCCACATCCATTTGATAGACTGGGGAAGTTCTTGTGTCTTTGATAAGCAAGAAACATCATTATTGCTTCCAACCGCAATGTACAAAGATTTCATCAAAATCTATTCCCTCTTCGCACCTTTGGCTACCAATCTTGCTTTGTTTCTTACTACGGATCCTTCCTCATACATATTGTTTCGGATACCCACTTAGTACAAATAATATTTTGGCGGGTTGGCCTTTGAACCAATTCCCAAACTTTATTTCTTTCAAACCGATTCAACTCTTTCGTGATAGCTAAAATCCAATGTGTATCATCCAATGCTTGTGACATCCTTTCGCTCAATTTGAGAAATGAAACAAGTGAACATAGCTTCATATTTGAGTCCTCGATCTGGATTTCTTACTCCTACTCTAACATCTTTAATGATTAGCCTCGGTGGATGGTCTCGGCCATCTCACATCCGATTGAGCACGCCGCCTGGATTAAGTCATCTTACAACTAAGTTGTGTTGAACATCTTCATCTTGATCATCATTCGATGCAAGCCTTGCAATTTTCTTTGAGTTTCACTTTCTCTCATCCTTATCTCAAGTTGTCTTTTTGATATCCTTTAAAGATAAGGACTCTTCAACAATCGGTTGATTCATCTAATCAGCTAACTCATCAACGCTTTTATCCATTAATATTAGGTTCATCAAAAACCACATGGATGACTCTTCTGTCGTGACCATATTTCTCTTGTTCAAGACTCTTAAAGCATTACTCTCAAAGCAGAGTATCCCAAAAAAGATGGTTTCATCGACCTTTAGCATCAAATGCTTTCGGGTTGTCCTTGTCATTGTTGTGAATGAAACACTTGCTTCCAAAGATATGGAAATATCCAACATTCGCTTCCTTCATATATAAATTTCATATGGTTTTTGATAGCTTCCTATTGATCATACACCTATTTTGAGTGTAGCAAGCAATGTTAATAGCTTGACCAAAATCTCTTAGCAAATCTACCTTTAGCTAACATGGTCCTGACTTCCTTGAGGGTTTTGTTACTTCGATTTGAACTACTCCCTCCTATTGTGGAGTTCTTGCAATCCGATAACTCATGAGCAATACCATTCTCTATGAAATACTAAGTTATGATCCCATTGACAAACTCGGTCCCTCACAAACCTTATTTTGATAATAGTTTGGCTCTTCTCATTTTGAACTCTCTCATAAGTCATGGGAAGCTTCCGCAAAGTTTCTTTATTTTTACACATAAATATGGTCCATATGTATCTTGAATAATCATCCACCACCACTAAGCCGTATTTCTTTAGATCGATACTACATGGTTCAACAGACCAAATAAATCCATATGCAATAAATGCAATATCCTTTGTCAAGAAGGACTTCGTTTATCCTTGAATAAAGACTTGATTTGCTTTCCCTTTTCGCATGCATCACATATGCTCTTCTTCTTGTATATCGAGTCCTGAAATCCTTCCACAAGATGACTCCTTGCAAGCTTGTTGATTGTCGTGGAAATTCAGTGTGACCTCGACCTTTTTATGCCACAACCAACTTGATTCGATCGTACTTTTGCTTAATATGCATGTACTTCGTGCAAAGAAAGAGACCAATCCACCGCATACATGTTCTTATGTTTTGATCCCGATAGCACACCTTCATTTGATTCAAAGATCTTCATTTGGCATACACCCATGTTGAATCCTACATTGTAGCCTTTATCACATAGTTGGTGATACTTGCAGATTGAAATTCTACTTCAATATGTGCCATATCCGTGATTTGAAGTCCATTTTTCTTTACGGATCTTATCTCCCGAGCTTCATTTCCTCCAAATATAACTTTTGCTTTTCTCGACTCCTTGAAGTTTGATAAATTCTTCTTATTTCCAAATACATTACCGAAATGTACCACTATCCATGTACCGTTCATTGGCACTCAATCGTTTCCTGCAATCAAGGAAATCAAATTTTGTGTACCAAAACCGCTGGTCCCGAGGGGTTAGTATTATAAGGTGATCCAACAAACCTATAACCAAATGATCTGACTTCCAAGAGGTTGCCACCTACAGGTTTCATAATCATAATGAATCTTAGCAAATTGCTTAGTAGAGCCTTAGGCACATACAATCGTCTCTTTTGTCGGTATGCGGTAATCGTGCTGTTCATTTGCTTTTTGATAATATGAAAACTTTTGTGCATAGTGACTTTGGATAATATGAAAACTTTTGTGCATAGTGACTTTTGATAATATGAAAACTTTTGTGCATAGTGAGCATTGTGCTTGGGTGCATATGTGTGTCGATATTTGTTCCTTCGCTAGGAAATGACCTATTTTCTGAAGTCCGAGGTATTTGCCACTGGGCTTGTATACCAGATCGAGCCGATATCTCATTTGATTATTCCAATCAACCTAACTAGGTTAATTTCTACCATTCCCTTCATACGGCTTTCTCTCGTTGAAACCTCCTGGGTTTTTGATAGTTCAATTTTGCCTTCACATAATATTTCCGCTTGAGTCTCCATCATGGGCGCTTTCCGAATTTTGTTTTAGCTTTCCTTTCAACGTACTCAATTTGTTTCTTGCTTTTACCTTTATAGCCTATGCCAACATGTGTGTACTTGTGATTGAAAGGGTGCAACATATGGTGCTTTGCTTTGAATCCTTCATTACTTGAGGACCCTTTATCCGAGAACCACTTTGGAGTTTGAGCACCGACAAATGAATTGAGTCCTAAAGCTCTCGCCTCTTTATCTCCTATTTCTTTTGAATCATCATTAATTCATCAATGTTTTGATGACTTACTTGAGTGATGCAATCATGTTTTTCGAGCTTCTTTTTCTCTCTTTCCTTTTCACTAATTCGCTTGACTTTAGCAATTTCAAACACATTAGCTCTTTGTTCTCAATAGCTATGTGACTAAGAGTACTTAGCTCTTTAGTCACCGTAAGTTTTAGCTGACGGCCGTTTTCCCCATTTAAGAGTGTGTGTGAGGATTTCCTATGCTCAAAGTCTTTCATTATATCTTAATGAATCATTGTAGTCCTGGCGGGGTGTTTAAGTTAGTCTACGGGGGTGGTTGAATAGACTTAAACTTTCTTTGCATAAGTGTTTGAGAATTTATTACACAACACTTGTTTGTGGATCCAAAGATGATGTCATCCACATATATTTGAACAAGCAAGATACTCTCTCCATTTTGAATTATGAAGAATGTTCTACCAACTTTGCCTTTGTGAATTAATCAGATAAAGAAATCGACACAACGTGTCATACCATACTTGGTTCTTGCTTTAAACCATATAATGCCTTCTTGAGCCTGAGACTCTATCTCCAATAGTTTTCCGCTCAAAACCTCGGGAGAACTTCATAGTATATCAAATGGATGTGAAGAGTGCATTTTTAAAGGACTTATGGAAGTTAAGTCTATATGGAAGCATTTTATGCCGTATAAGCAAAAACATCCTTATTACTTCCAATCCAACAACAAGTTCAAATGTTTCATCAAAATATATTCCCTCTTCGCAATACCCTTTGTCCACCAATCTTGCTTGCTTTCTTACTACAAATCCTTCATTCATCTTGTTTCTAAATACACACTTAGTACCAATAAATTTTGGTGGGTAGGCCTTTGAACCAATTCCCATACTTTGTTTCTTTCAAATCGATTATGCTCTTCCCGCATAGCTAGAATCCAATGTTTGTCATCCAACGCTTGTGACACATCTTGAGGTTTGGATTTGAGAAATGAAACAAGTGAACATAGCTTCATGTCGAGTAAGCTCCGTGGATAGTCTCTCAGCCATCTCACATATGGTGGTGTAAGTCGGTTGATTAAGTCTTGTTGCAACTAAGTTATCTTGAACAACCTCTTTCTTCTTCATCATTCAGGTTGCAAGCCTTCAAGTCCGTCTTTCGATTCAACTATTTCATTTTCATCTTGGTTGAGTCTTTTTGATATCCGCTTGAACATAAGGACTCTTCTCCTCAGCAGGTTGGTTGATTCATCTAGTCGCCTAACTCATCAATGTCTTCTCCATTAATATTAAGTTCATAAAAACCACAAGGATAGACTCTTCTCGTGACCATAGTCCTCTTGTTCAACACTAAAGCTTTACTCTCAACTAAGTATCCCAAAAAGATACCTTCATCAGCCTTTAACATCAAAAGCTTTCAAGTTATCCTTGTCGTTGTTGTGAATGAAGTACTTACATCGAAATATATGAAAATATCCAACATTTGGCAAGTCATTCTGTTACAAATTTGATAAGGAGTTTTGGACAACTACCTATTGATCATACACCTATTCTCGAGTGTAGCATGCAATATTAATGGCTTGAAATTTCAATATCTGTTAGCAATTAAACCCCAAAGCCTAACATGGTCCTCTCACCTTCCTTCGAGGGTTCTATTACTTCTTTCAACCCATTCCATTCTATCACATGAGTTCTTTGTAGCTTCGATAACTCATGAGAAATATCATTCTCTTTGAATTATCGAGTTATAATCCCATTAACAAACTCCTCCTCACGACCTTATCTTGATAATAGTTTGACTTCTTTCTCATTTTGAACTCTCCTAATAAGTTGTGGAAGTCGCAAAGTTTCTTCTTTTACACATAAAGATAGTTCATGCGGTATCTTAAATAATCATCCACCACTACTAAGCAGTGTATTTCTCGCCATCGATACTACCGTTTAACAGACCAAATAAATCTATATGCAATAAATGCAAGATCCCCTTTGGAAGTTAAGGACTCGCTTATCCTTTAATAAAGACTTGATTCGCTTCCTTCCCGTATACATCACGCTTGCTTTCTTTTCTCAGATAATCGAGCCGGCAATCCTTTCACAAGATGACTCATGTTTGTTGATTGTCTTGAAATCTGTGTGACTCATTTGTGCCACAACCAACTCGATTCTGGCAGCTTTTCGCTAATAGGCATGTACTTGGTTTAGCAAAGAGACCAATCCACTACATACATGTTTTTCCTGCCTCGATCTTGATTCGCAACATAATTTGGTTTAGCATCCCCGATTTGGCATACACCCATGTTCAATCCTACATTATATTTTTATCACAAAGTTAAAGATACTCACCTGATTGTAATCGAGCCCTTCAACATAAAGTTACATCCGTCATTTCCACACCATTTTTTTCTTTATGGATCCAACGCCTTTATCTCCCTGAAAGCCATTTCTCTCCAAATATAACTTTTGATCCTACTCATTCCTTGAAGTTTGATAGATTCTTCTTTGCCCATATATCCGGGAATAGCCATTATCCATGTTCGTGTTCCTCGGCACTAAGTTCTTCCTTTGAACATGTCATCACTAAATAAGCTTGTGTACCCAAACCTGGGGTCCTCTGGTCGCTGATTTTATAAAGTAATCCAACCAATCTATATCCAAATGATCTAACTCTAAGAGGTTGCCACCTATCGCTTCCATAATCATACGAATCTTTTAGCAAATTACCTGAGCTTTGTGCACATACAACTATCACTTTTTTATTCTGATGACGCTCGTGGAGTGTGTGGCTTCACATTTTGCTTTCTGGATAGATGGAAATTTTGTGCATATTGAGCATTGTGTTGGGTGCAAGCAGGCATGCCGATAATGGTTCCTTTCCTTGGGAATGACGTTGAGTTTGAGGTCTTTGCCATTTGGGTCAGATTACCAGACTTGGCCGATATCTAATTTTGGATTATTCCAACTGCCTTGGCTAGATAATTTCTACCATTCCTTCATATGTACTTTCTATGCCGAAACCTTTCGGGGACATTTGGTAGTTTGCTTTTGCTTTCTACGTATCATTTCATGTTAGAGTCCGCCGACGTGGGCTCTTTTCTCCCAATTTAGTTTCAATCGCCCTTTCAAAGATATCGCTTCTTGCCTTTGCCATTATAATTTGTTAACATGTGTGTGATTTGAGTGTGAGCCATGATAATATATGGTGCTTGGCTTTTGACTCATTCATTGCTTGAGAATCCTTTCTCCATAACCACTCTAGTGAGTTTGAGAGTTGACAAAGGAATGGAATCATAAGCCGCCTTATCTCCTATTTCCTTTTGATCATCAATAATTCATCTAATATTTTAGATGACTTTATGAGTGATGCAATCACATTTTTAAATATTTTTCCCTTTTCTTTCTCATCTAAGTCCTGTTGACTCAAAGAATCTCCGCCTTCAATTTCTTGTTCTCAACAACTACCTTGATTGAGAGTACTCATTTTTTTCAACCCACCGTGAGTTTTGGCTTTTGAACTCGGTTGTTTTTCTTCATTTAAAAGTGTGTGGGAGGATTTCATGTGCTCAAAGTCTTACATTATTTTGCCTAATGAATCATAAAGATCTCGGGTGATGAATTTTGTGTCACTATCACTATCATCAGAATTAGAGCTGGGGGATGAGTTAGAATGTACCTCATCTTCTTGTTCTTTGACCATGAGGCATATCAAAGCCTCTTCTTCTGTCTCCGAGGAATAGTTACCTTGTCGCCGTCCGACCACCAGATCTTTTGCACTTGGTTGTGTCGGGCCAACAAACCATTATGGCTTTCTTCTTTTCTTGCCATCTTTCTTTGAAGACCTTTCTTTCTTCCTCATTCTCGTACTTGTTCGATCGTGGATAGAAATACCAAAAGCAAAGTGTTCGCTATCTCAGCTCCAACACAGTTCTCGGTCTTTTTGATAATAAGTTTCGATTACACATAAAGATGGTTCAAGTGTATCTTGAATAATCATCCACCACCACTAAGGTGTATTTCTTTCAACCGATACTACCCTGATCAATAGGATCAATAAATCCATATGCACTAAAATGCAAGATCCTTGTTGAAGAAGGATTTGGTTTATCCTTGAATGAAGACTTTATTTGTTTTCCTTTGGCATGTATCACGTATGCTCCTCTTGTACACTCGTGTCTTGCAATTCTTCTACCGATGACTCTTGCAAGCTTGTTGATTATATTGAAATCCGTGTGACTCATCTTGTGCCACACCAACTTGATTCGGCCGCGTTTTGCAAGAGGCATGTACTTGGAGCAGAGACCAATCCACTAAATACATATTCTTCTGCTCCTTATCCATAAAGACAATTTCATTCGATTCAAGATCATTGATTCGCATACTATAGGTCCCAAGGAGTGTTTGTGTTAAGTTTAGAAGGGGGAGGGGTTGAATAGATTTCGCCAATTTTTATTTTTGACCTTTAAATCGAGTTTTAATCACAAGTGAGCTAAGTCCTGAGGGACAAACTTTAATTCAACTCGAACAAAGAGAGTTAGCACAATGACTCGACTGGGGCTTGTTGATAGAATAACTCACCGAGTGAAGTGACCTTTTTATAAATACAACTTGGTTTTCAAACGGAAGCATTACACCCTTAGTTTGAAAGATGTTTTTTAACACTTGTTTTAGGTTAAGTTGTTATTAGTCGATTTAGCAAATTTATCAATCAAAGATATATAAATGTGCAAGAAATAAATGTGTTGGAAAGTAAATAACACAAAGCAATTTATAGTGGTTCGAGGATGGGGTAATTCCTCTACTCCACTTTTCTCCAACTCTTGGGGGTAATTCACTAATACAACAACGAAGTTACTTAAAATTGATGAACAATTGAGCAAGCCTTGATCACACAACAAGCTTCACTTCTTTGGGACCACTTCTTCACAAGACGGTTGTCCTACTACTTCAGCTCTCTTTCAATTTTTTGGATTTGATCACTAAGTCCTCCAATGAATCCAAATTCTGTTCAACTAGAACCTCACCGCACCGCACCAAGAGTGTTGGTCGATATACTTCAAGATTTAGCTTTCGAGGATTAAGGTATTGCTTGAGAGTATTTTTCTTTGCTTGAATGTTTTCGTGTGTGTCTCGTTGCAAAAGTATCTCTATCATAAACTCCTCAACATTTTATAGTGGTAGTTCGAAATGTATCTCATGGAAAAGATAGACGATGCATTTTCAAACTCCACTTCATGGTCGTTGGCTTGTCTTGTTATGAAGAAATTTTATGTTGACCAATCTTGGTTTAATGCACCGCAGTTTGCTTAAACCATCGCAGTGTGCAGAACATCCCATTGGTTCCTAGCCTTTTTGCACTCTTTTTCAAAGAAACAACTTTAAGGTTGCACTCTCCTTTCTTTTCCTCTTTCAAGAATATTTTGACTTTGCTTAGCAACGACATCTTCGACTTTTTGAGTTCTTTTTACGTCTGGACCCTTCGAGAGTCTTCTCCAATTATCTAGAGTGACTAAGTTGTCAATCTCGGATCGAGACGGCTTTTTAGTACTTGATCAAACTTCTCTTCGACACTCACCACACAATCGAATCTTCACTATGTCCTTTAGTGAACTTCACGAATCTTCAACTGGCCGCTTTGATAAACTTCATAGATCATATCTATTACAAGTTGATATACAACATAAAATGGGGTGCCAACTTCCTAATCTATGTTTTACATAGCATCATCAAAATCTATAAAATAAATTTCCCAACAAATACACCCATGTTGAATCCTACATTGTTGCCTTTATCACAGAGGGCCGACACTCAACATATTGAAACTTAGCCCTTCAACATACGCCGCATTTGTGATTTCCAATCCATTTATGGATCAAATGCTCTTATCTCTCATGGAGCTTCATTTCTCCAAATATTACTTTTGTTCCTCTTGACTCCTTGAAGTTGGATAAATTCTTCTTATTCCTTGTCATGTGTCCTGGAATAACTACTATCCATGTACCAAGTTCCTTCGCACTCAGCTTGTTTTTAACCTACAATCAATGAAATCATGTTTTAGGTACCCAAACATGTCCTGCTCCCGAGGGTTTGGCACTATAAGGTGATCCAACCAATCTCTAGCAAAATTATCTCACTTCTAAGAGGTTGCCACCTATCGGCTCCATAATCATAATGAATCTTAGCAAATTCCATCGGGAACTTGTGCACAATGATAGCTATCGCTTTTTCCGTATGCCGTGAGAGTGTGCATTTGCTTTTTGGATAATATGGAAACTTTTGCGATAATGGCATTGTGCTTGGGTGCATATACATGTTGATATTGGTTCATTTGCCTTGGGAATGACCTATACCGAGTGAGGTCTATGCCACTTAAAGCCAGATCCCATAGACTTGGTTGATGTTCATTTGATTGTTCCAATCATTGCTTCAGATATTTTCTACCATTCCCTTCATATGGCTTTCTCTCTGAAACCTCTAGGTCTTTGGGTAGTTATGTTTTGCCTTTGCATGAATATATTCTGCTTGGAGTTTGTTGATGGACTCTTTTGATTTTTGTTTTAGTCTGCTTCTTCCTTTCGCTTTTATAGCCCAGACAAAGATGTGTCTTGTGATTGTGTGGTGCAACATATGGTGCTTTTGGCATCTAGATTTCCCCATTGCTTGAGAATCCTTTTCTCCAAAGTTACTCTTGAGTTTGAGCATTGACAAAGGAATTGAATCCTAAGCCTCGCCTTTATCACCTATTTCCTTTTTGAATCATCATTAATTCATCTAATGTTTTGATGACTTAATGAGTGATGCAATCACATTTTTCACTATTTTTCCTACTTTTCCTTTTCAAAGTTTTTGCATGACATTAGCTATTTCAACCTTCAGTTTCTTTTGTTCTTGTCGCCTATGTGACTAAGAGAACTCAACTCTTCTTACTGTGAGTTTTGGCTTTTGAGCTTGTGGTTTTCGCCTTTACAAGTGTTTGTGAGGATTTTATGTGCTCAAAGTCTTTCATCATTTTCATTTTAATGAATATTAAAGATTTGTGGGATATGAATTGGTGTCACTATCACTATCATGTGAATGTGAGCTAGATGATTTAGAATGTACCTCGCCTTCTTGTTTTTGGCCATGAGGCATATCAAAGCCTCTTCTTTTCTTTGTATCCGAGGAATAGGCCCCGCTTACCACTGCCTCGACTCCAGCTTGTCTCCTTACACTTGTTGTGTCAGTTCAGCAGCCCACCATAGCTTTTCTTTCTTTCTTCTTTCTCTCAAAACTTTTCTTTTTCCTCATTTTTGTACTTGTTGACAGTGGATAGGAACAAGCCAACAAGCAAAGTGTCCTAGTTTCTCTCCTGGGGCTCAAAGACATGTTCTCCTCTTCGGTAATCAACTCTCCGATATTTAGCTCTCTCGTTGTCGCCTCTCTTTCGTGGTCTATCTTTCTTTGTATTAGAAGGAGTTGAGTGTTTTCTAGAGGTTTCACCTTGTTCCTTTTATAGTTCTTGTTAAAGAACTTGTTGAATTTTTTAACCATTAGGGCTATCTCCTCATGGTCAATGATGTCCTCGATTCAAGATCATCGATTCTTCACTTTTAGAGAGTATGTCTGGGTACAACTATCTCTTCGCTTCTTTCCTTTCGAGCTCAAATTGTAGATGCCTTTTGTCTTAGAATAGCTCATGGTTGGAAGTTCTTCACGAGTCCATAGAATGTCTCACAGGCCATCACTTTATTTCCCCTCACCTGAGCTTACCTAATGATATTCATACACATTTTCTTATGTGTATATTCCTTACCCGTGAGCTGAAAGTTCATTTGTAATCTTTCTAAACTGAATACAAACTTGATCTGTAGTTTCACCGTAGGCATTTTAAAATTTTAAAATTTTTGCACACCAATAGTTAGCTTATTCTCTTTATTTGCTCGATCCTTAACAAATTAGAGAGAGATTCTCCAATATCTCACGAAAGTAAATTCTACAAGATTTCACTTTATTAAACATGGCTTTATCAAGAGTTTCAGATAAAATATCATCGGGCAACATTGTCCAAGTTGTATCATTTTCTCATTCCTCATTGGTCCATTCGCATCTTGTTTTTCAACCATCGGCCTTGGTGCAAAGAGGGCCGCAGCAAGCCTCTCCTTCAAGAGCGCAAGAATCCTCATAGTTGCATTCACTTTCATGATCTCGCGTCCATTTTCAATGACAAACCACATTTCATTGTGCAAAGGTTGGGAGATATGCCTTCATACGACCTTCAAATCATCAAACCTCAACAATGATGTTGGGTGTTGGGAAATTATTTTGTAGATTTTGATGAATGCCATGAAAAACTTAGAATAGGAAGTTGGCACCCCATTTTTGTTGTAAATCGCATTGTAATAGATAGATCGGGTCGAGCTGAGTTAAGTCACTATGCCTAAACATGAAAGAAGACAATCGGAGACTAGAAGGAAGAATCCGCAGGCAAACGAGTATGGCAAAGACGGAACTCGATCAAGGTGCAAATGAGATTCAACAGTGAAGTATCGGGCTAAGTCAACTCAAGACAGCTCCAAGTCTCAAGCGTTGAAGTGACAAGAGTCATCAATGATCGAAGTCGATCAAGTCACCCGAGGATGTTAAGAAAATACAATAAGTCAAGACAATCGAAAGAGATCCGCTGTACGTAAATCAAGAGAATTACTTAAACAAGCAATACCTCCATACCGCTTTCTTGAAGTGCTGGGCCCGTGCTGCAAGAGGAATAAACCAATGGGAAGCATCGCACCATGTCGTAACTCGAAAAGTCAAGAATTATTCATACAATGAAATGGAAATTCCAAGGATCGCAACAAGACAAGCCAACGACCACAAGTGACTTTCAAAAAAATAAGCCTATCTCTTCAACGGGCATTTTTGAAAGATCACTATAAAAGGTCGATGAATAACTCAGAGAAGGTTACTCAACCACGAACATTCAAGCAAACATTTAAACTGAACCTAATATATTCTCAAATCATTCAAGATCAATCCTCGCCTACATTACGGGAAGGAAATCAATCCAACACTCACCTCGTGAAGGAAAGATAACTTCAATCAGCTTGAAGAGGAAATTTTTGAAGAATCAAGGGTCTACATTCCACGGAGGATTGTAGGAAGGTTCAAGGTCGAACCAGTCTCCAAGTTTTTGGAGGGCTTCGTGATCAAATCCAAGAAGCTTGAGAAAGTGGGGCTATTACAGAGAGCGCAAACCGCCTGTGAAGAAGCCGAGTCGACGAGAAGCCACCGAGTGACCAAGGCATCTCCTGCATCGAGTCCCAAAGGATCAAGTCACGGGCCAGTGTGATCAAGACTTGTATCAGATCGTTAACCACTCTATATTGATCAATACTTAGTGGATTCCTCCAAAAGTTGGAGAAGTTAGAGAGGAGAAGAATTACCCCATCTTCGAACCTCTATAAAACTTATTGTGTCATTTATATTTCAAAGACTTTAATTTTCGTGATCTTATTTTTATATCTCACGATTAATTTGCAAACCAATTGATAATCAATCAATGCTAAAATCGAGTATTAAAACAAAACTTAACCAAGTGGCGGTGTTTAAGTCTTCCAATAAAACAAATCACAGCTGA